>ML817822.1:120732-144188 GCA_009831015.1 Picea engelmannii | reverse complement strand
AAAAAATAAAATAAAATAAAATAAAATTACAAGTTAGAACATTAAGCCCAAATTACACAAGTCAAGGTTCCATGCCCCCTTAGGGTTCCACACCTAGCGGCCAAAATTTAGAAAAATGTGTATAAGGTAGGATAAAAAAAATCGAGCATCATGGAGAGGAGTGAGGACATATAGTGATGAAGGATGTGGTGATTAATCCATGATGAAGGGAAAACGATGGAGGTGAAGTATATGACACTTCATGTGATGATTTAATGTCACAAGTAGTGACAAGTGGAAAAATAAATCGACTCCAACCAAGCGCACTTCACAGGCTAGTCCACTCAATATGCACATCTCGAAAGGTGGACATGCTCAGATAGTGAGGAGTTGAAATACAACCAGGTCGAGGAAAAGGTCCTTACACCAGATCACTATACAAATGCGACAGATAGCTAGGAGGCATCAGGTGACGATATGAAAATGAATCAAAATCAAGAGTATGAATGGGATTTTGGCCTAGGTTTTTGCAAGAGGTAAGACCAAACATGACTCACTATAGATCAATCTAAAAAGATTCATGGACATGCTTGCAGGAAAGGTAGATCCGACAACCATGGGGCTTCATATCTTGAGACAACTACAATACAAGATAATATACTTTCTGATAAGGAGAAAAATGGAAAGAATCAAGGTCAAGGTTGTGGGAAAGGATCAAGAGATTCTCCCACAAGCCTCTCAAGAGTGGTGTGGTCACACGAATGAAGTTGGCCTGCAAACTTGCTCCTATAAAATTTAAGAATGATATCAACCATGCACTTAAAATGAGACTCACTAATACATCATAGATATTACATTTCCTTCCTTTAACACAATGTACAGATAAACATTAGTTTCTTTCAACAACAATCATGAGTGGTTATAGATAGGTGTCAATCAACAAATAATCAATCAAAAATTCATTCAAGACCTTCCATAGAACACAGAACCTTGCAACTACATATTATCATCAAGCACTTCATAGTCAATAAAAGGCCCAAAGATAACGTGTCAATTCCATCATACAAAGGTCAATGAAACATCACAAGTAAATAAGCATCATGAATATATTTTAAATCATTAGATCAAAAGGAATACTAAACACCCATCAAAGATAGTCATCAATCAAGACTAAAACCCCAACTCCCTCAGGGTAAGCAAATAAATAGCATTAGGATCAAGTAGTAAAGGATTATACAATAGGTTTTAAATTTTAGTAGGGGGTCCCTTTCCTTTTGCTTGTAAAAAAAAAAGTAAAGGGGGGTTGTTGTGGCCATAACAAATGGCGACACAATGGAAGAACCAATTATTTCTGTCAATAGAAGTCTAGGGCCTATACTTCAGATATGAGTTTTAATGATAAGCTCAACAAAACTGCATGTGATTTTCCAATAGTCATGGGTACCACAATGACACCAAAAGTTTAAAATATATAACTCAACATTTCTAATACTTGTAATCTAACACATAGTTTTCAAAGAGACAAATACTTAGGTAAATTTTCCTATTATCTACACACTTCAGATTAGTTTTTATTTGACCATGTGATGCAACACCCCTACCTCAGCAGGTTCTGCTTGACCTCCCAGTCTTTGGATCTTCCTATTCCCCTTGAGTCGCAACAACTCCTTAGTTCCCACTGGAACCTTCAATACAAATAATAACATAGGTCCTTCTTAGAAGTTACGCACGCGTGAAAAAGCACTAGGCATGAAACCCACTCCACGTGACCCCCCGGCGTAACCATTGACCTAACCCGAAAATGTGTTTCAGATTTCAAGACTTCACGATTTCTATTGTGAGTCTCCCCGACTCCTTCGATTCTCAAAACCCCAAAATGGGCTAACGGGTCTTTATATCCTCCCTTATTCTTCCGACGTATGACTTCCAGTTAAGTCCTAGGGCTTCACCTCTGAGCACGTCTGGATTTCGCGACTTGTGAGTTCGCGATGCAACTCTTCTCCCTTCTCTCGAAATCTGAACTTGTGACTTCCTTGCTACATATCAACAGTACTGAACTTTCCATGATCTGATGGTACATATCATGTCGGGACTTTTCATATCGGGGATTCCCGAAAACAACTTCCTCCTAACATCCGACTTCTGAAATTACGAAATCTCAGAACGCCCGATCAATGGCTCTCATTGATCTAAATATGATGGCTGCAAATCCTCTTGGGCTTGCGAGTTTGGAAAGACACTCATCCTTAACCTCACCACCGATCCATTGGATTCAACGATCCACGAAAAATCAACGTTTCTCCCTCCGAGAAATTCAACCATTCCTTCAAGTTCTCAAAGATTCCTGGCCAAATAACTTGGCGTCCTTCCTCCTGAGATTTGTTTTTTGCGAGGTGCCTGCGACTCTCGTCCTTCCTTTGAAATTTCCAAGAATATACCCCTCTTGAGCCTAATGTTGGATGCAACTCAATGATTCCAAGGAATTCTACTCACACTCCTTGCGACCTTCACAATAATCATTGATTATCGGAACTCTCCAACTATGAACATTCCTTGCAACAATATCTCTTCGACCACTCACTAGGTTGGAAAAAGTCTAATAATTCAACCTACCTGTGCACACCTTGAATGGCTCTATGTTGTCCTTTCACTTCTGCTGGTATGAAAACAATGGTATCCCTCCTGAGCTTTTCTGAGGTAAAACTCAGAATCTTATCGACGCACTCCTTGCAGACCCTCATTGCACTCCTTGCAGGAATTCTTAGGAAGAGAAACAATTGAAAGTCATAATCTCCCTCTCACAGACTTTATACATTCAACATGAAATCACACATACAAGCATTGAAACAAATGCATAACAGAGTATATAAGCAAACTATAAACATACCATTGAATAGATGCAAACAATATTCATCACAACACCATGAAATTCAGTCAAAGCTTTCTTATATTAACTCAAGTGCTTTTGTACATGGGTTCTATAGCAACAACTATCTGCTTATACAACCTCTACAATCTTTGTTCTTCTCTACTCTCCTATTGTCTTTCTCTACAACCTCTATTCTCTTTATACTCTCTTTATTGAGAATAATGATACAATACCATACAATAAATATGTGGGAGCTTTCTCGAGTTTTTCTTGCTACAACTCTAAGCTATCTAATAGAATTAAAGCCTACATCTACTTTACATTCATTACATTAATTGTCTACAACCGACAGATGAGATAAATCACTCAATATCTACGTTACAATCCCCAAAACATTTAAGAGCACTTATGTCTCTCCAACTATTACATTAATGTGCCATCTTTTTAAAATTCAAAATATCTTCAAACTGTGCACTGGTGTGCATCCAACTGTCCTCCTCTTTGCTTTCTTGTGATGCTCCTACATTATACTCCTATGGATGAAAAATCCATGGACTCCTGTCCATGATCTTCTGCACTATCTATCCATGTTTTTGGATATCCGCTTCACTTTCCCAATTGGCATCTTCAATTTGGTGTCCCTTCCACTTTACCGGGTATTCAAAATATGTCTTTCTCCAGGTATTCTTACCAACTCTCTAATCAATGATCTTTTCCATCCATGGATTTTCAGCTATAGGCATCTGTTTGACCCACTTAACTTCCTTCTGATTCTCTTCCCCATCTGCTTCATCTACTCTGTAAGGATACATATATGCTATGTTGAATATGGGTGATATGTCCACATCATCTGGCAATTCTATATCATAAGCATTTGCTTCAAATTTCTGTAAAATATTACACATCCCTATCTTTTTCATCTTCAGTTTATTATATGTTCCTCTTGGGAATATTTATTTTCTAAGGTGTGCTAAAACCAAATATCCCACTTCGAATTGAAGCTCTCTCCTATGTTGATCTTCTCTGCACTTGTATTCCTAGTTGGAACTCTGCAAGTGCTCTTTAATATTCCTGTGGATCTCCTGCATCTCTGCTGCAAATTCTTCTGCTCCAACACTTCTGAACTCATTCTGCTCTAAGTCTCTCAACTCAGATACTCCCCTTGGATACATTCCATACATTATCTAGAATGGACTCTGTCATGTGCTCTGGTTAGGTGAGTCATTATATGAAAATTACACTTGCGGCAGAATCTGATCCCATTGACTATGATGTTCAACTACTAAACTCTTCAACAAGTCTCCCAAACTTTGATTTACTACCTCAGTCTATCCATCTGTCTGAGGGTGATATGCTGAGCTAAAAGATAAATCTGTTCCCAACTTCTTCCATAGTGTCCTCCAGAAATGACTAACAAATTTGGTGTCTCTGTCTGAAACAATACTCTTGGGTAAACCATGAAGTCGAACAACTTCTTTGAAAAACAGGTTTGAAATGTGTGTTGCATCACTGGTTTTCTAACATGGAATAAAATATGCCATTTTCAAGAATCTGTTGACTACCATGAATATGGAATCAAAACCCCTCTATGTCCTCGACATTCCTAACAAAAAATCCATGCTTACCGCGTCCCACAACCTCTCTGGTACTGGAAATGGTTGGTACAATCCTGTATTCTGTCGTTTCCCCTTTGCGTGCTGGAAAATTCTACATTTGTTCACAAATTTCTTGACATCTGTCCTCATCTTTGGCCAATAATATAATTTGTTTAGTTGCACAAATGTTTTTTCATGGCCGAAATGTCCACCCAATCCCCCACTATGTTTTTCCTTTACAAGGTTTTCTCTCATAGAACTCTTCGGGATACACAATTGATTTTCTTTGAATAGAAATCCATCATGGATCAAATATTCAATCCATTGGCTTCTATCTCTCAAAACAAGATTCTCACATGCTTCATAAGCGTCCTTGAAATCTGAATCATCTATGTACATGTCCTTAAGGCTATCAAAACCTAAGGTGTTGACATGAAACTCCTGCAGAATCAAACATTTCCTGCTCAATGCATCAACAACCTTATTAGAAGTTCCATAAATGTGTTTTATAACAAAAGTAAAGTTCTGCATAAATTCAACCCATTTTGCATGTTTCTGGTTCAGTTTCCCCTATCTAGTTATAAACTGTAAGGCATGGTTGTTGCTATACAAAATGAACTCTTTCGAAACCAGGTAGTGCCTCCATTTCTTCAGTGCTTGTATGACGGCATAAAACTCTTTATCATACATAGAATATTTCATCTTGGTCTCGTTCAACTTCTCACTGAATTATGCATCTAATCTATTGTCCTAACTTAAGACTGCTCCAATCGCAAATCCACTTGCGTCACATCTCACTTGAAATGTCTTACTAAAATATGGCAGAACCATAACTAGCTGTCCAATTATCTTCTCTTTTAACAACTTGAAACTTTTCTCCGGTTCCTCTATCCAATGAAAAGATTTATGTTTTTTTTTTACTGTGTCCATCATTGATGCACAAATTCCACTAAAATTTATGATGAACCTCCTATAAAAATTGGCTAGTCCATGGAATCTTTTGACTTCAAAGATATTCTTTGGCAACAACCATTCTTTGACTACTTTTACCTTCTCAGGATCCATCTTCAACTCATTCAAAGAGATCACGAACCCCAAATAAATGAGTTCCTTCTTCATGAAAGATGACTTCTTCATATTTATCAACAACTTCTCTTGCTACAACCTTCTCATCACTAGAGTTAAATTTCTCAAATTCTCTCCCTTAGTCTTACTGAAGATCAATATATCATCAAGACACACAATTACAAATTTTCCATTGAAATCTTTCAAGACTTTGTTCATTAATCTCATAAAATTACTTGGCGCATTCGTCAAGACAAACGACATGATAAGTCATTCATACAACCTTTCATTCATCTTGAATGTTTTCTTCCATTCATCACCTTCTCTCATCCTAATCTGATGATATCCACTCTTCAAATCAATTTTTGAAAAAAACTTTTCTCCACTCAAGAAATCCATGAAGTCATCCATCCTGGGTAAAGGAAATCTATACCCAATGGTGATTTTGTTTATATCCCTCGAGTTTGTACACATTCTCCATCCACCATCCTTCTTCAAACTTAAAACTATTGGTACAACACATGGACTCAAGCTTTCCCTAATCAACCCTTTGTCCATCAAATATTGGACTTGCTTCTTGACCTCTTCATTCTCTTATGACGCTAATCTGTATGCTACCTTGTTTGGTAAACTCACTCCTGGTATAAGGTCAATGTGATGGCTTATACTTCTTGTGGACGACAATGAACAAGGTAAATCATCCACCACTATATTAGCCAAATTCTCTAGCATTTCTTGAATCTCCTCAGGTAGATCCTCTATCGAAGTATTGGTCAAGATGACTCTAGGTTTTCTCACCACAACAAACTGCATTTCTTCATCTTTCTTGATTTCATCCAGAAGTTCCTTCCCACTCATGAGAAGTATAGTATTTCTTGTTTCTTATTTCACCTTCTTGTCTTCAATTGCCAACAACATATGCGTCCTACCATTCTTCTCCAAGGTGTATATGTTCTTTCTTCCATCATGAATAACATTCCTATCATATTGCCATGGTCTCCCCAACAAAAGATGATAGACATCCATGGGAATAACATCACATAAAATATCATCTCTATATCCCCTTATCTTAAATGCAACTAAACATTGTTTAGTGACTGTTACCTTATGTCCTTTTTGCAACCACGAAACCTTGTATGGGCTCAGATGTGTAAATGTCTCCAATTCCAACTTCTCCACCATTTATCTGGATACTAGATTATTTGTACTTCCACTATCAACAATTAACTTGCATACCCAATCCTTGGTATTGCAAACAATTCTAAACAAATTGTTCCTTTGGACTGGATTCTCTATCTCCTTCTTTGGCTTCAAAAGAATTTTCCTCATCATTAAGGATCTTCCACCTTCTGCATATTTTGCCTCAACATTTTTCCTTTGTGATTATGAAATGTGAGCTTCACCTCCTCCATCTCTTTTTCTATCGGGACATTCAAAAGACTTGTTTCCTCTCTTTCCACAGACAAAAAACTTTATTTCACCACCTCTGCCTCTTCCTCTTCCTCTGGCTCAAGGAAAAGTGTTCCTATCAGCATAATGTCCTCCTTGTGAGCTTCCTCCCCTTTCTGGTTGGTTATGAGGTTTCTTTTCTTCATCCTTGGGCTTCTGTACTCTATCCTGGGAAATTGCTTTGCCTCTACTCTGACTTCTACCTCTGCCCCTTTGACCTTGCTTTCAGGCCAATTTTACTTCTTCCTTTGAAGCAATTTGATAAGAATCTTCTACACTCCTGATTGTCACCATGCTCATCTCATCCTGAATGTCATATCTCAGACCATTCATATATCTAGCGACCTTTTCATCATCACTCTCACGGTGACCAGCTCTGATGTTGAGTCTGTAAAATTCCTCAGTGTATTCCTTCACTGTCCTCAATTTCTGTCTCAAATTCTGCATTCTTCGAAACAAATTAATTTGGTAATCTCTAGGTATAAACTTGTCTTTCATCTTTGCGACCATCCTATCCCAGCTTTTGATTCTTTGTTTTCCTTTGCAACGTCTGTCATCCTACAATTCATCCCACCATAGTGTTGCATGCCCTTTCAGTCTAGTGACAACGTGTTTTAATTTCTTATCTTCTTCGATATCCTCATAATCCAATTATTTATCTAGAACTCTAAACCAATCTAGCATCTCCTCAACATCTAATTTTCCTTCATACATAGGGATGTCCATTTTTTCTCTGGCCCCTTTTCTTGCAACAAATTTGAATAGACGTTCCTCTGCATCATCTTCACCTACAACTTCTTCTTCGGCTCCAACTTTGTTTTCGATTTCGGCCTCACTGATATATCGAGTATCAATTGTTCATCTATGTGTTATCTCCATATCATCCAATCCAACAAGAAGTTCTCTCATTTCCCTTTCCACAGCTGGATCGGGCATGACTCTCTCTTGACATCTTCTTGGTGGCATTGTTTCGATATTTCCATGCAGAATTCTAATCACAATTGTTCCCTGTCTTCCCTCTACAGAAAACAAAAGTTGTTATCTCCAATACCACCTGACACAACAACCCTACCTCAATAGTTTATTCTTGACCTCCCGGTCTTGGGATCTTCATATTCCCCTTGAGCCGCAACGACTCCTTAGTTCCCACTGGAACCATCAATAAAAATAATACCACAAGTCCTTCTTAGAAGTTACACTCACGTGAACAAGCACTAGGTGCGAACCTCCACTCCATGTGACCACCTAGCGTGACCATTGACCTAACCCAAAAAGATATTTCAGATTTCGTGACTTCACGATTTCTATTGTGAGTCTCCCCGACTCCTTCGATTCCCAAAACTCTGAAATGGGCTAACACATCTTTAGCTCCTCCCTTATGCTTACGGCGTATGACCTCCAATAAAGTCCTGGGGATTCACCTCCGAGCATGTCAATATTTCATGACTCGTGAGTTCACGATGCAACTGTTCTCCCTTCTCCTGAAGTATGAAATCCTAACTTCCTTGGTACAGATCAATGGTCCTGAAATTTCCATGATCTGATGGTCCATATCATGTCGAGACTTCGCATATCGGGGATTCCCGAAAACAAGTTCCTCCTAACTTCTGACTTCCAAAATTATGAAATCTCCAAACGCTCGATCAATGGCTCTCGTTGATCCAAATATGATGGCTGCAAATCCTCTTGGGATTGCGAGTGTTGAAATATGCTCAGATTTATCCTCCCCACTGATCCATTGGATCCAATGGTCCACGGAAAATCGGTGTTTCTCCCTCCGATAAATTCAACCATTTGTTCAAGTTCTCAAAGATTCCTGACCAAATAACTTGGCATCCTTCCTCCTGAGCTTGGTTTTCTGTGAGGTTCCTGCGACCCTCGTCCTTCCTTTGAAATTTCGAAGAATCTACCCCTCTTGAGATTGATGCTGGCTACAAGTCCAGGATTCCAAGGAATTATACTCGCACACCTTGTGACCTTCACAATATTCACTGATTATCGGAACTCTCCCACTCTACGCACTCCTTGCAACAGTAGCTCTTCGACCACTCACTGGGTTGGAAAAAGTCTAAGACTTCAACTTGCCTGTGCACACCTTGCACGACTCTATGCTATCCTTGCACTTCTACTGGTATTAAAACAACGGTATCCCTCATGAGGTTTTCTGAGGTAAAACTCAGAATCTTGTCGATGCACTCTGTGCGGACCCTCACTGCACTCCTCGTAGAAATTTTGAGGAAGAGAAACAATTGAAATTCATACTCTCCCTCTCACAGAGTTCATACATCCAACATGAAATCACACATACAAGCATTGAAACAAATGCATAACAGAGTATATAAGAAAAATGTAAACATACCATTCAATAGATGCAAACAATATTCATCACAATACCATGAAATTGAGTCAAAGCATTCTTATATTAACTCAAGTGCTTCTATACATGGGTTCTATAGAAACAACTATTTTCTTATACAACCTCTACAATCTCTGTTTTTCTCTTCTCTCCTATTCTCTTTCTCTACAACCTCTATTCTCTTTCTACTCTCTTTATTGAGAATAATGATACAATACCATACAATACATACGAGGGAGATTTCTCAAGTTTTCCCTCCTACAACTCTAAGCTATCTAATCGAATTAAAGGCTACATCTACTTTACATTCATTAAATTAATTGTCTACAACTGAAAGATGAGAGAAATAGCTCAAGTTTTGCGTTACAATCCCCAAAACATTTAAGAGCACTTATGTCTCTCCAACTATTACATTAATGTACCATCTTTTTAAAATTCAAAATATCTTCAAACTGTGCGCTAGTGCACATCCAACTGTCCTCTGCTTTTCTTGCTTACGATGCTCCTACATCACCATGGGTCTTCACCAGTTATAACAAGAAAACATCTACATAAGTGTGTTCCTCATCTCTCGTTTCCTGACATTGCTTCACTTCTAGCATGCATCCATAGCCTCGAAGAAGTTGACTTGGTACCATAAAATCATGGCCCCACTTCCAGTAGGTCTCCATAGCCCTGATGAGTTTACTTGTACTTCCCACACCATTAATACTGATTTAAGCTTATTTTTTTATATCAGAACAGGTTCATGAAGGAAACATGGTGATATGAGAGTTTCTTTGATTTGTTGAGTAGATGTTATAAATTTTAGTTTAACCCAAAAGTCTCCCCAAAAACTATCATAATATCGACCATTTTATTAATACAAAGTGAATGGAGCTCAAAGAAAAAGATAGATAAACACTTTCCTATACTTATGGATTATCATGGTACACTCAGTAGGAACATGTGTTCCACCACAACTATTAGTCCATACCCACAACTATGAAATTCGTGAATGCACATTCAGATAGAGAAACCCATGCATCTTATGACTTGTAAAAAATTTCTTTAGTATGTGACCATAATTGGACCAACCCCTCACTGAAATTTTAAAGAGTAATCCTCAAGTCAGACCGAGAAGTCAAATTATCTTAGGGAACATACCAACATTTAATTTAAAATATGAAAGCACCTTGTACAAGAAAAAAACAAGACTGAAATAAGATGTCAATTCATGAAAAAGACAACTAAACTAAGAGAAGTCTCAAGCTAAAATGTCAATCATCAAAAGGATGAAAATTGGCTAAAAAATAAGAATAGAACCCAACAACAAGCAACAAATATGGTGCAACAACAATGAAAGTGTTTTCAGTGAACACTTGAAAGTAAGACAAGGGAAACGATCGGTCAAGAAATGTTACCCATCAAACATCAAACCCAAGAACCAGAGTAAATATCTGAAATGAAGGACAAACAAGATTACAAGAATTGATGATCTAATGAAAATATTTTCAACACAAATCTCCAAACCAATATTCAATTTGTTGATTAATTGGGTTGGTTGTCATTGTTGTCAACCCTTGAAGAAAGTCTGTTGGAAAATTCCAGTAGCACAAAGGTATTTGTAAGGGAACCAAATTTGTTTGAGCTATAAGGGAATGAAGATCAATGAATTTATAGGTAATACTATTCTAGATGGATAGTACATGTCATGCCATTTCTAGTGATATGTGGAACATCACATAACTCCTCATGGTTAGAGAGTTATGGCCATGTGAAGTTGGAGAACCCTCATGAGTCATTTAGAAGCCCCAAAAGGTCAAAGTAGTCAAGTGGTTGCAAAGAAGAAATTATTTAAATAATAAAGTGAAGTGATGAATGTACTATAAGTCAAAGTTGATACAAAATAAATTATTTAAATAATAAATTTAATTGATAAGTTACTAAATGGACAAGTGGTTAGAAGTGGGTTAGCCCTAAAATAAGAAAAGTGGTTTAGTGGTTGCAAAGAAGAAATTATTTAAATAATAAAGTGAAGTGATGAGTGTCCTATAAGTCAAAGTGGATACAGAATAAATTATTTAAATAATAAATTTAATGGAAAAATTACTAAGTGGACAAGTGGTTAGAAGTGAGTTAGCCCTAAAATAAGGAAAGTGGTTTAAGATGGTTAAAAGGTAACCCCTTGAGGAAGCTACATAAAAGTATAAATAAGAGGAAATAATCTCTCATTTTAATCACACTTGAGAATATTGAATATATACAAGTGACTGAGGTAACGAAAGGATATCTAAGATGAATTTCAGAGGGAAGGTCAAGTAAAGAGGGTCGAAATTCAAGGGAGGATAAATTCTTTTGATGATGCTATCTAAGGTATGTTATTTACAGGTCATCTCACCATTTTTAAAATAATTTTTTTTAGAAAATGATTCAGACCATGTAATTGGGAGGTCATTGAGGAAACATATCAAAGTAGATGTGATCAAAATTTTAGCATGTGGGTCATTGTATTTTTGGAGTTACACTCCATGGAAAATAGGGTTTGTGGCTAGTCCTGAAACTAATCTAAAACATGTATTTTTGGTAAAAACATCATAACTTCTTCATAACAGATCCAAATTTAGTAATACAAAATGTATTGGTTAGAGTACAGTATGCAGTATTCGGTGTACCATTTTTAGATCCATACAAAAAATATTCCATGCAGGGCACACTCTACAAGTTCACTCTCTAGAATAAGCCAGAATTCAACAAGGTATGCCATTTTTGCTATAACGTCTTTTTAGAGAGGTTCCAAGTAGTGAAACCCGGAGGAATTGAATAAAATACACTGAAGAACATTTTGCAATATTTTCATATCTTTATTCATTACAGGTACATAGTTATGATTATTTCAAGTTAGGGTTGTTGACTAATCCAAAATTAGTCATGTGAGACTAAAGTAAAGTTTGATGAAAATGCTAGTCTCTTGTTGTTAAAGATAAAGAAGGTTTGCAGGCATGGGATCATATACACCAGGTCTATTACAGAGTTACAAATCATATTTGGATGATGAAATTGATGAGGGATTTTGGTTGTGCTACATGTTGGGTACATGGTTGAGACAAGTAGTCGATAAGTTGGCACATACATGAGGTGTATAGTTGATGATGTTGGTACATCTTGATGAGTCATAGTTTATGTGTATTTGATGCATGATTGATACATATTTGGTGCATGGTTGATGTACTTGTTTATTGTATATGTTGATTACATGTTTTTTGGATAGGTTATTGTGATAGGTTATTTGTACAGGTTTGATGCATGGTTGATGCATTTTTTTATGGTACAGGTTGAGGCACAGGTTGATGTATGGTACATTTTGTCATAGGTTATTGGTACAAGTTGTTACAGTTTGATTACAGTTTGATTGGTACATGTTTATAGTAGTATATCTTATAGTGATAGTGTGGCAGTGGTTCCATCATTCTACCTCTATGTCAGGGAGGTTGGACGGGGTAAGGACAAGTGGTTTTAGCCACCTTCCGGTTGTAACTAGAGAGTACAGGGGGTTGTAGCTTCCTTCTGGTTGTAGCCAGAGAATTGGGGAGTTGGAGCTTCCCTCAGGTTGTAGCCTGAGAAACTAGGGGGTTGTAGCCTCCTTCTAGTTGTAGCCATAGAATTTGGGAGTTGGAGCTTCCTTCAAGTTGTAGCCTGAAAAACTAGGGGGTTGGAGCCTCCTTCTAATTGTAGCTGAAAAAAAGAAGAAGTTGGTGCTTCCAATAAATGTAATTATTAAATACATATAAGAAAAATCATTCTGTGGTTTTCTCCCACTTTGGGTTTCCACATAAAAACACTGGTGTACTGTGTATGTGTATGATTTCTCATTTGTTCATTGTTTATTTACTCTGCAACTATTGGATGATAATGATACATTGATATAACACTTCCATTTTGTGGTTAAAAAGGATAATTTCTCTATTACTTATTCACCCCCCCTCTCAGTAATCCAATAATTGGTATCAGAGTCAGTTCCTTCAAGAATCAGTTTCACCATTGAAAGGTAGATCATGGAGAGAAACGACATGTATAAACATGGAATACCACAGTTTGATGGATAGAAGTATGCATTCTGGAGCAAAAGTATGAAAACATATATAAAGGCACAGAGATTTGAAATTTGGTAATCTATAATAGATGGATACAAAGAACCAGTAGTTCCGCCAACAAGTGAAAGAGCAATAAAACTCGGTCAAAATAATTACAAAGCCAAAAATTCACTTTTGAATGGTCTTGGTGAATCAGTATACACCAAAGTTATGCATTGTAAATACGCTAAAGATATTTGGGACAAACTTCAAAATATTTATTAAGGAGATTCAAAATTCAAAGCAACAAAGCTTCAAACTTATAGAGGTCAGTTTGAACAACTGAAGATGAAGGAAGATGAGAATACTAATCTTAATTCTTATGAGTCGATGAAACAGTAAATGCCATCATAGGATTGGGAGAAGAAATTAAAAAATCTGTAATTTTTCAAAAGGTACTAAGATCTCTTCCTATGAGATTTGATCCTAAGATATCAACACTAGAAGAAAGAGCAGATCTAGACTCAATAAGAATGGACGAACTACATGGAATCTTGACAACATATGAAATGAGAACTAAATATAAAAATCCAGATATAAAAGAAGTATTTTTCAAAGCATCCAAAAATTCAAAGAAAAAGGGAAAGAAGAAATAAAAAGAACATAAAAACAAAAGTGACATCTCAGAAGATGATGAAGAAATGACCAATTTTGTTAAGATATTGAACAAGGGAACCAATGACAGATATAAATGTAATCTTCCATTGATTTTTTTTTAATTCTGATGGTATTGTTCATTTTGCTAACAAATTTCCTCATAAGAAAAATAAGGGGAATGGTGAAGATTACTCAAATAACAAACAAACATATAAAGGCAAAGGAACCACAAAGAAAGTTTTCAAGAAAAGCTTATGCACCAAAGAAGACATCTCCTCATCAGATGAAGATGAAGTCAGTGACAGTGAGACAAAAAGAGTTATATTCATGTCAATAGAAGAATCTAATAAAGAAGACACTGAATAAAAATATGAAGAGGTCGAAGTTGACTACCGAGAGGAATTGTTGACTTCCATAGAAGTTATAAGAAGAGAAAAGAGGAAAAACAAGAAGCTACAAGCATAAATAGACAAGAAGGAAGACACTCAAGAATTAGAGAAGATCATCACAGAATTGAAGGTTCAAATAGAAGAATATAAAATAATTGAAGAAGCACTCAAAGAACAGTTAGAAGAAAGAGACAGGATCATTGGAAATTTGGAAGCAGAGTTTGTCACATTGAGAAATGATCTTCAAAATAAAAATATGCAGAACAAATCAAAAGTTTTGGATGATATTATCAGCAGTCAAAGGCCTAATCATGAAAAGTCCAGACTTGGATACAATCAGATAGAAAATATATCAAGCTCCAAAGCAACAAAACAAGAAACATATAGAAAAAATTATGTAGAAACAATCAAAGGGGATAGGAAGACCTACAAGGAAGATTACATGGACACTCCTCCACCGAGAATATTCAGATTTCAGAATCAATGATCGACAGAAACAAATAGGCCTCAGGAAGAAGAAAGATTCATAAGAGTAACTCCTTTAAGAAGATCTTCAACTCCTAGGTATCAAACTATCTTTTTGGGTTTATGTTATGCATGCAATAATTTTGGACATAAAGCTGTAAATTGTAGAGCTAATACCAGGAACATAAATGGTTATCCAAGAAGGCTTAGTGATCATTCATCAATATTCAACCCTTACTATACTTCACAGACAACACAAAGCATCACAACATTTACTTAGATCCAAGGTATCTCAACACTTAGCAACAGTAGAGTAGATCAGATATGGTAAATCAACACTAAGCACCTTCATACATGTTAGATATAACATTCACACACCTCTAAGAAGAGTAAAGCATAAGTAGATCTATCTAAATATATCAAAGAACTTATCAAAAGAAGGGATAAACACATCAAGTCGAAGCACAAAGAATAACACACATATTTATGTGGTTCACCCCAACCCTAGGGCTACGTCCACCAACTCTTCTTCTTTATTAGTGTCTTCAATCAGTTATAGCACAGAGCCACCAAAACCTTACTGCACATAGGACAGAAGATCTGCGCAGCTTGCTATATCCTTCTTCCTTTCATTATAACACAAATCCTTTCCCAACTTCCTACAATGACTAGCACTTAGCCCTGCAAGTCTCATATATGCACAAAGCATTTACAGACCTTTCTTGCACTTAGCATACATCACATATATGTCGATATTCGACTATTAATTTCTTTCCTATCCTTCTATGTATACACACAAAAGTATCCTAAGCGTGGGTAAACCCACGGGCCAACATCCCTTTCCAATTACATATTGGAAAAACCCAAAAAGGGACCCAAAAGTGGGTCAATATTCCACAATATTTGCTTCGTCTGACGCTCCATCTTTGACAAGATGTCGAGGTCCCAAAAATGGTCAAACATGACCAAGATTGTCCCAAAACTTGGTCAAGGACCAACAGGCCCCCAACACTCACTTGTGACTCGTCCCAAGTCACTTTGTTCTAAGCAAGTCTTCTTCGAATGCCTCAAGCTTGGATCGAGCGGCTTCGACCTACTATAATGCTACGACCTCTTGCTCACTGAACTCCTGGATCACTGCGTCTTTCACTAGCCCTTCTAGGCATTGTTCTACTGTGATGACGACCTATTCTAGCTCGGCTCCTTGGATTTAAACTTCGGTGAACAGTTGGCATGCCTTTTCTTGCACTGGTTGAAGTCGTTGAGTGACTTCCATCACTTTACTTTGAATCATTTGGATCTGTTGCTGGGCCGTGTGTTTTTCTTGAAACCTATTCATTCTTTCAACTGGTGTTAAGGCCTTCAGTTGTGCCTATAATGTATCGACGTGCTTCTTTTCTTCTTGGAGCTACGACTCCAATGCCTGTAAATCTGGATTCTCTGTGAGGTTCACATAAGTTTGGGCACTGCGACTACTCAACTACTTGCACTCTAGGGTAAGAGCTTTCAGTCTGTCAACTGCGCTATGGGCAGTTATTTCTCTTTGGTATTTGATCTCTTATGGGGTCTCAGGTACGACGTGAAGCTCTAGATATATAATGCGTTGTTGTAGCTTCTGGATCACGTCTTCAAGATGTGCCACCTACTATGGGATTCTTTCTTCGGTCTGTATCTCAATGACTATCATAGAGTGAAGTGATCTATTGACTGCTTCCTTTACCTCCAGTTGCTCCGCCAGAAACTGTTCCTTTCCTTGTTGTAGATGTGCTTTCTCATCATTTCATTTTGCTTCGAGAGCATTCTTTTCTTGTTCTGCAGTACTGCGTTGTTCTACAAGTACTCTTTTCTTGTTATGACTTATTCGATAGGTTTCTGAGGTGAACCCTTCCTCTTCTTCAAAAGTTTTGCTTCATCTCTGCGCTTTTGTTTGACTTTTTCTAACTCTTCACCATCACCCTCTTTCTCTGGCGTGATGGAAGAAGTCTTCACCGAGGCACTTCTTAAGTCTTGCGCTCCACTGATATTCTGTCGCATGCTAGGTCCGGGTATATCCTGCGCAATTTCTGGACTGTCTACATCAAATATCTCGACAGGGTCAGCTGGAACAAGGAGGTCCTCCGACCATTCCTTTGTGATCTCCTCCAGATAGTCTTCTGTTAATTTATAATAGTACTTTAACTGTTGCTTGTGCTCGTCATCATGCATTGTGATGTAGAGAAAGTGTCTATCTATGCTGAACTTCATCAGGGGATGAAACTTGTGTAGTGTGTTCGGAGTGATGCGCGGTGTAGCGTGGATAGCGATTTTCAATTGATTATAATATGATTGAAACACAACATTTGACTGCCATTGTTTATTCATATCGTTCGAGTACCATAGGATACTGAACTTCACAGCCAATGGTTCAAAGGGTTCGATGTCTGGGAAGGTCACACCTTCCAGCATTTCCCATGCAATGAATGCGATCAGTATGAGAAGCCAACTGAGATCAGTATGAGAAGCCAAATGAAATGGAACTCATACCCTTAGTCCTACGCTTCCCTGCAATCAAGATCTAGTTGGTTTACAAGGTACTGTGCCCAATTCATCTGTACACCCTCCGCGCACTTCCCGACGAGGTCTACTACGAATCTGGTTACTTGGGTGGGTCGGTTCTTGGGAACTAATTTACCAACAATGAGTTGATAGGCTAGGTGCACTATGTTGTTCTGGATAGAGGCTATCTTGTAGCCTCACTTACCCTTCTCGACATCGCCATACATATCCTTTATCTTCTGCGCAAGAGCATGATCCACGGTCTTGCCGGGGTAAAAATCATGTGGGTCGTAGCCTTGCATGCTAAGCCAATGATCCATTGGATCAAGGTCAGATCCACTGTGATACGTTGGTTCAGCCATAAATATCCTCCATGGTAACAGGATAACAAAAACTTAGCACATGCGTTTACTTCTTGATGTCATCCGAAGTGCAGGATCTTCATCACATTAAGCAGGGTAGACTTTGCGAGGATATGGGTCCAAGGTTGGGGGATAATCTTTGAATTCTTTCCTTTCATCTTAGTTAGATACTTATGCGGGGAAAGCATGTTATAAGATTTACGGTCTCCAAGGTTGAAGTCACTAAACTTCAATGCTGCTATCTTATCCTGGTTTGTGCGAACTACGTGCACCCCTTTTGGGAGGTACGCAGTGACCAAAGTATACTCAAAATCCCTGGGCACTCTGTCTCTATTCACTGTGTCGCTCATAGGAGGTATATATGCAGGTAAGATGCTTGGAATCAACTTGGAATTCGCGAGATCGCCTCTATGCTTCGTTCTCGTCTCTGTCGTGATTCTGGAAGTTCCTGCTCCACGAGTAGTCAATGGAGAAGCTTGGACTCCTCCTATCAATGATTCTTGCACACCTGCAGACATCCTTATTTCCGACATGACTTTCTCGATCCTGAGATCAATGAGTACTTCCTTCACAGATTCTTCAAGTGTGCTAATCTCTTCGGACATACGCACTCGAGGTGAATAATATCGGGTTCACGAAGTAATGTAGATATGGAAATAATATGGAAATTAAGAGCGTAATGATCACTGGACGATCTTAATGAAGGCCGCGAGCTCAACTTATCGATTTGGAAAAGGTGTTCTTCATGCATGGCGTGATGAGATAAATAGGTAAGTCAATAACGGTTGGCTCACAATGGTCATGAACCTCCATTAACTCATGTTCGATCCATTATAGCTCGATCCAATAGTCTAATGACGCCTCTTTATTTCTTTTTTGCCCATTCGAGGCGGAAGTCGAACGGATATATCAGTCCAAACACCTATATTGCTTAGTCATGGTGAAGTACTCTATGTCATTGTTCTGATATCTCGATGAAGTTCCAATTATGCAATTTTTCTTTCTACGAGGTCTCTTCTAGAACCTCCTGTAACCTTTCAGTATTATCCTTTTTCTTTCTTAACTTTCTAGCCTTCTTTCCAGTGAGCTTCGTCTTGGTAATGCTTTTATCATTCTGAGTCTTTTCTTATTTGGTCTTAGTTACTTCACACTGTTGAAATTTTTTCCTAGGGTTCCTGTGTAATAATTCTTCCTTGTCTGGGATATGTAATTCAATCTCCCGGGGATCCTCTAGTGTTCTCTTAGCCTCGACATTCAAGTTGCTAGTATTAAATATCTGCGATTTTCTCTTTTGTTCCTCAATCAAGTGCGCGATCCTTCTGGTCGTAAAGTCTTTTAACTCTAGCTTATTCTGTTCCAAAACTTCTTCTTCCTCATTTCGTCTGGATTGATCTCTATCAATCCAGGGTTTTCCTATTAGCATGGTAAACGGGGCTCTGTCTTCAACAAATTTAATAATCTCAAAGTCCTCTTCTGTCGAAGCTCCATTAACAGTCATAGGTATCTGGGCGAGCCTTCCACATAGGTTTACTATCTTTTCTCTAAATAAACGTATTCCTACTAGGGAAGGGATCATAGAAGGCCTTCCTATAGCTTCCCAGGTTCTTTCTGGCATAATATTCATCTGTGTTTCTTCATTCAGGACACAGTCAATGTTGAAGTCCCCTATTCTTGCTTCGATGCATTACTTCTCTTTGAATATCTCTGATAAGCTGACATGTCGGTGGTCATTCATAGTCTCTTTTACTTATATCAATACCTTCTCTAATTCTTGCCGGGGTTCTGCCTTTTCTGGATCTTCCTTAGGGTTTCCTTGATTCAGATTCATTCCTTCAAGCTTAGCGATCATTCTAGGGCAATCCAACACTTCATGGTCCATGGATTTGCAACAAAGACAATTAGGTCTTCTTCCAAGGCATTCCTTAGCAAGATGTCATGGTCTTATGCAACTATAACAGAGGGTCTATCCTCTCTTTATTTTAAATGATCCCCAACCTCTTCTGTATCGTGGACTAGGATCATGGTAGCTAACCTGTAAAAAATTATTTCTAGGATCCCGCATCCATTTGTTAGTCCAAACATTCTTTCTATGCATATGTATAACATATCTATCATTATTCTTATCATATCTACTCATATCAAACCTTCTTTCATCTATTAATGCCCTAGTTTTTAAGCTAGGACATAATCTATCAAACATACCTAGATCCATATTCTAGAAACAAAAATCTCCACTTATCTTACTTTTACAGAGCACAAATCTTTCAGATCTAGAAATTTTAACTATTCTTACCTTTAACAGAGCACAAATCTTACAGATCTTACCTCTTTCAATCATAATTTCTCACTTTTACCTTTCTTGGAGTACAAAGCTTTAAGATCCTTCTTCTTTTCTATAGATCCGACCTCCTTTCTTTCAGATCTAGCCTTTTCTCTTCAGATTGGGCTTCTTTCTCTTAGATATAACCTTCTTTATTTAGTACAAGACTTTACAGATCAAGTAGAATACTTCAAACTATGGCACATATCTACGCACACAGATCTTTCACAGGTTCGAGATGAATCTTTGCACATAGCTTCCTCTTTCTCAGTTCCTAGCAATCACTTTTTTAGGTCCCGACAACAGAACCATTTATTGGCACAGGGGTAGACCCAGGGTTCAATGCTCAAGAGAGCACCAACAAAGCCCTAACTGTCGAACCTTTTGACAACACCTACAAAACAGATGAAGTCTCACCCGAGGTAGAGGCAGGGGTGGTTGCAAGACTCAAGTGTTTGCAACCTTAGCTAGGACACATATATGTGATTCTATTGCTTACAGAACACTTAGCATCGATCATTCTTCAATATTCAACCCTAACTATACTTCACAAATAGCACAGAGCATCACAACATTTACTTAGATCCAAGGTATCTCAACACTTAGCAATAGTAGAGAAGATCAGATCTAGTAAATCAACACTAAGCACCTTCATACATGTCAGATCTAACATTCACACACCTCTAAGAAACACAAATAATAAATAGATCTATCTAAATATATCAAATCACTTAGAAAAAGAAGGGATAAACACATCAAGTCGAAGCACAAAGCATAACACACAGATTTACGTGGTTCAGCCCCACCCTGGGGCTACGTCCACCAACTCTTGTTCTTCATTAGTGTCTTCAATCGATTATAGCACAGAGCCACCAAAACCTTACTACACACATGAAAGAAGATCTGCGCAGCTCCCTAGATCCTTCTTCCTTGCGTTACAACACAAAGCCTTTCCCAACTTCCTAAAATGACTGGCACTTAGCCCTGCAAGTCTCATATAGGCACAAAGCATTTACAGACCTTTCTTGCACTTAGCATACATCACATAGATGTCAATATTCAACTACTACTTTCTTTCCTATCCTTCTATTTATACATACAAAAGTGGCCTAAGCGTGGGTAAACCCATGGGCCAACATCCCTTTCCCATTACATATTCCCAAAACCCAAAAAGGGACCCAAAAGTGGGTTGAGATTCCGCAATATCCACTTCGTCTGGCGCTCCATCTTCGACAGGCTATCGAGGTCCAAAAAATGGTCAAACATGACCAAGATTGTCCCAAAAATTGGTCAAGGGCCAATAGACATCTTTACAAAACCTCTTCCAAGGGAAGCCTTTGAGTATTTTCTCCAGAGACTTGCAATAATTTCTACTCCAAAATTAATGTTTATCTTATATGTCTTAGATTTACATGAGGAAGCACCATAAAGATGAAAGTTGAGGTTGGGAGATCATTTTCAGGAAGAGTTCATTCAGGGGGAGTATCCCCAAGGATAGTTCAGTTAGGGGGAGCAACCTCAGATGGAAAGATACCTTTTTCATTCATGATAAAGGGGGAGAGATTTATTAGATGCAAAGGTAAATGCTTGGAGAAAGATCTCATAGGCATGGTTTCATGGGGAGAGATGGTCATAAGGGGAGAATGAGTGATATGAATTTAGTATTGCATCAACATGTTTCCCTCAATGCAAAAGGGGGAGATTTTTGATTAATTGGGTTGGTTGTCATTTATGTCAACCCTTGAAGAAATTAGGGTAGAAAATTCTGGTAGCACAAAGGTATGGGTAAGGGACCCAAGTTTGTTTGAGGTATAAGGGCATGAATATAAATGAATTTGCATGTAAGATTATTCTATATGGATAGTACATGTCATGTCATTTCTGGTGATATGTGGAACGCCACATAACTCCTCACGGTTAGAGAGCTATGGCCATGTGAAGTTGGAGAAACCTCATGAGTCATCTAGAAGCCCCAAAAGATCAAAGTAGTCAAGTGGTTGCAAAGAAGAAATTATTTAAATAATAAAGTGAAGTGATGAGTGTACTATAAGTCAAAGTGGATACAAAATAAATTATTTAAATAATAAAGTTAATGGATAAATTACTAAGTGGACAAGTGGTTAGAAGTGAGTTAGCCCTAAAATAAGGAAGTGGTTTAGTGGTTGCAAAGAATAAATTATTTAAATAATAAAGTGAAGTGATGAGTATACTATAAGTCAAAGTAGATACAAAAGAAATTATTTAAATAACAAAATTAATGGAAAAATTACTAAGTGGACAAGTGGTTAGAAGTGGGTTAGCCCTAAAATAAGGAAAGTGGTTTAAGATGGTTAAAAGGTAACCCCTCGAGGAAGCTACATAAAAGTATAAATAAGAGGCAGGGGTCTCTCATTTTAATCACACTTGAGCATATTGAATATCTACAAGTGACTGAGATAACCAAATGATATCTAAGCCAAATTTCAAAGGGAAGGTGATGTAAAGAAGGCCAAAATTCAAGGGAGGATAAATTATTTTGATGATGCTTTATAAGGTATGCTTTTTAAAGGTCATTTCACCATTTTCACAATAATTTTTTTTCTAGAATGATTCAAACCATGAAATTGGGAGACCATTGAAGAAACATATCCACATAGCTGTGATACAAATTTCATCTTGTGGGTCATTGTATTTTTGGAGTCACACTTCGTGGAAAATAGGGTTTGTGGTTAGTCCTGAAACTAGTCTAAAACAAGTATTTCGGGTAACAACGTCATAACTTCTTCATAACATATCCAAATTTAGTAATACCAAATGTATTGGTTAGAGTATAGTCTATAGTATTATCTGTACCATTTTTAGATCCATACAAAAAATATTCCATGCGGGGCATGCTCTACAAGTTCACTCTCTAGAATAAGACAAAATTCAACAAGGTATGCCATTTTTACTATAATGCCTTTTCAGAGAGGTTCCAAGTAGTGAAACCTGAAGGAATTGCATAAAATACACTGAAGAACATTTTGTAATATTTTTAGATCTTTGTTCATTACAGGTACATAGTTATGATTATTTCAAGTTAGGGTTGTTGACTAATCCAAAATTAGTCATGTGAGACTAAAGTAAAGTTTGATGAAAATGCTAGTCTCTTGTTGTTAAAGATGAGGAATGTTTGTAGGCATGCAATCATATACACCAGGTCTATTACAAATTTATAAATCAGATTTGGATGATGAAATTAATGAGGGATTTTGGTTGAGGTACATGTTGGGTACATGGATGAGACAAGTAGTTGATGAGTTGGCACATACATGAGGTGTATAGTTGATGATGTTGGTACATCTTGATGAGTCATAGTTTATGTGTATTTGATGCATGATTGGT
>ML817822.1:93688-120632 GCA_009831015.1 Picea engelmannii | reverse complement strand
GGGAATGGGCTTAAGTGAAGTGATTATCACTGGGAAATCTTGATCAACGGGAGTGTGAGCTAGGATGGATCATCGATGTCATCGTCAGCGAATTCACTAAAGCTTACCACACTCACTTACCAAAACCCAGACAATGAAAACCAACAAACCATGCCTTGGTATATTTTCTTTGTAAATAGTTTTAATATATGCCCTTGAAAAACATGCACCCATTGATATTTATTATACTATATTTGTTTTGGAAAAACGTGAAGTGTTATTTTTGAATATTAAATGAAATCTCATGGGAGTGAGCCCCCACCTCATCATCGTCGGGAATGTTCATCTCATCGTCATCGGGAATGTTGATCTCGTCGTCGTCGGGGGTGTGGAGTGGAGTAAAGGCTAGAGTGTGAGTACACCACCTCTCGAAAACGAGTAATTGGGAGATATAATATGGACGATGTCCAATAAGGCAGGGGAGGGGGAAATATTATATTATTATTATTATTATTATTATTATTTTATTTTTATTTTTTTTAATTGATTTTTTTTTCATTGATTTTTTTTTCATTGATTATTATTTTATTGTAGGTACGAGTAGTAAACAACTTGAAGTGCCATTTGCAAGTTGTTCACTCTCACTTTTTGCACATTGGATCAAGAGATGGTGTGATACTTTACCAGTCGCGTCTATTCACACATGAGAACAATTTATGCATGAATTTTTGAAATCTTTTGAAAATTATGATTATAATAAATTGAGTGAAGAAATTTTAGAGCTTAGGAAGAACGAAGATGAATCTCTTGCAGATTGTGCTATCAAATTTACTCATCTTTGTTATAGACTTCCTCTAGATGAAAGGCCCTCTAACAATGATTTGATTTCATGTTTAGTCTCTCTTACTATTGAAACATATGAGCAAGTGGATGAAGAATCTAAATCATGTTTTAATATTCCTTTCCATGATGAGTTGGATTTAAATGAAAATATCAATGGCTTAATTGGACTCCATATGTCTAGATGTTTTTGTACTATATGGTATATAGATCAGAGAGAGAATTGTTTTTCGAAAGAAGCATGTGTATCCTCTCACCACTCCATTCCCCCTTTCTTTCCTTGTGATGAAAAGGAGGCCTCTTGTGTAAATTCAAGTTCAAATTTTTTTGTAGTTAACCAAGAGGAGAATTTTCTTGTTATTAATGGGACACTTTGGGTCACACCAATGGTTATGTCAGGTTGTCATTGTCCTATCTCCTCCTTTCCATCAAAAGGAATGGAAGAGGAAGCTATGGGAAAAGAATTGAATGTTGATCATTTTGTTAATGAAGAAAATCTGGACACACTAAACATGAATTACTCCTCACACGTGGATAAATAAAATTAGTTTCTTTTGATGTGGATTATCCTAATTTGATAAATTCTCCTAGTTCAACTGATATAGATCAAGAATTTTATCCTATTGTTTATGGATTAGTTATTAAACCTTCTTTCTCTAATGATTCTTGTGACTTGCTTCTCTCTTCTCACCATAAACATGTGTTGGAAGATATTTCATATTCTCATATTGTGTAGAAGCAAAACAACCACGTTGACCATTTCACTCAATAAGAAGAAATAAGCATACAACACATACAAATTTTATCACAACAACCCACTTTTTGTTTGCAAAAGGAAAACCACCTCGAGGAAGAACATTTTGATTGTGAAAAAATGCCTAGTGTGGAGCCTATCGATCCACAAGCAATCACCAATGTTCTTAAAAATGAGGAACTACCATTCAGGGAGTCAAATTTTGAAAATATTTCATGTTCAAGAGAAGCTTTTAATTATCTTAATTCTTCCACTTATTATTATTTATATCATGACCTCTTTGATGGTTTGACTTTGAAAGAAATCACCCACCATCCAATTCAAATAAACTCAATGGGGTCGACCTCTTTTGAAATAATTGATGGGGAAAATGTACATATGGAAGATAGAGAGGATATGGCTTCTTCCCTTTAAAATAGCACAACTATGCCTTATCATCCTTTTTCATGGGATGAAGGAAATGTTGTAGCAAATTTATATCATGCCATGTTTCCTTTTGTTTCATCTTCAGTTTGGAATAGTAAAGAGCCTTCTTGTTCAAGTATCCCTTTAGTTAATATTGTTGATGTTAGTGGCTTCCACCATTGTCTCAAAGATTTGTCTTATACCATGGTGGGTAATAGCCCATGTATATCATTCGATTCTACTAGTCTATCTCAAGTAGATGGTTTCTTGAAGTATGAGTCCAGGGAGGCTTTCCAAAATAATGAGGCACTTTGGTCTATGTTGATGTTTATGTCAAGCCCTCATTATTTTTTTTTTCTCCAGGGATAAACAACTCTATTAGCATGAAGATTCTCTAACCGAGAACACATAACACATATTCTTTGCATGGTTTTCAATTGGTATGCCACTTTCCCATGAACTCCCTCCATCAATTCTATCGTAGTAATCGTATATTTCGTGGAAGATTTGAATCATGGTTTGAGGAATCATATTCATCTAATGTTCCCATGAATTATTGCATTGACATATTTAATATGGTGAATAGATTTTATCATTCTTTAATGTTTCCCACTTTTACCCTATTTTTATTCCAAGTTTTGTTTCTAATCTTTTATGATGAACATGCTTGTGCATGATTGGTATTATATGGATGTATACATTGGCATTACAACTTTACATGGTTCATTTTTCAGCCATTTTATTGTAGAATAGGAGTATGGTAGAATAGGCGAGTGTCTTTCCTTTGCATAGTTTACCTTTGCTTCCTAGTTCTTAATTAGTTTTATGTTTGTGTTCTCTTTTTATTTATTGTTGGATGAACAGTGAATGAAATTATCATCCAAGATGGAAATAATGTTGGACACACCTACCACACTTAGAGGGGGGTTGAATGAGTGTGGGGCTCTTTTTCAAAACTTCCCTCTTACACAAAACTCATTAGTTAGCATTCAACTTTTACTCATTACTCATTGCTTTCATTTATAACAAATTAGATGTGAGAACATGTCAGCAACATATATCAACAATATATCATCAACAAATAATCACCACAAGGAACACAAAGAACACAATATGTATGTACAATTTTCTTTTTATTATGAACTACAATCCTTGGGGTTTTTCAGCAACAACTGAATAGAGTACAACTCTACAAGAGCACCATCTCTATATGCAAGACTCATCTTACATCCTCAGCACCAACTGATATGAGGCAAAAATCCTCCACAGATATCAATCTATCACAAGTACGCAACCTATCGGTAGTGCATCACGTGTATGTATATGCCCTACTAGTAGTACAGCCTGTGTATGTACATTGTCAATCTATACTACAATTTGTGTATACCTCTGAGCAACTAGGGTTTATCCTTTTCATCACATGCTCATATCCTCTACAATGTGCAAAAACATTCTCTTCTGTATTCCACCATCTAGTCTGACCCTTAGTCAGTCACAACACATCGAAGCTCTCCAATAGCTTGCTCATACATCTCAACCATACACTATGAATGCTATTCAATCATGTATAAACAACAAGTATATTGTAGCCATCATATCAGTACTAAGTCAAAAGAGTGTTGATCACTTCATCAACCAACACATACCACATCACAACAACCATACCAAGAATGCCTCAAGCATTCACCTCACAACAAACAAGAACTTCCATCAAGACAAATAATGCAACCATACCAAAGTTTCTATGGAAGATCTGAGCCCATAAAATGAATATCTAGAACCTTCTTCATCATCCAAGAGCATGTCATCAAATCAAACATAGATCTTCAAGTCCTCATCAACTACACACGCCCTGTCCTCATTCATCCTACGTATGTATGCGCCCTGGATCAAAGCAGCCTACGTATACCTCAGAAACTATGATTTCTGAACTTCCGAGACTTATGTCATCATGACCTCAGACATGCCGAGACTTTAATGCGCTCATGAGATCTTCCAGACCATCTCTCTCTCAGAATATATCTTCAATCATGCTCAAGAGATCTTCAACAAGCGTACTTTCACAAGAGACCCTAACCTCTTATTTATACTCTTCATCTTCTAGGTCACTTAACCCATATCCAGGTCACTTCCTTATTTTAGGGTTAACCACTTTCTATAAATAGAAAGTTCTCCATTATTTTATTAAAATAATCCTTCTTGATTTTGTCACTTTACTTTATCATTAAAATAATGATTTCTTCTTTTCAAGAACTTTGACTTTTTTGACCATTCGGGGCTTCAAGCCATCATATGGGGGTCCTCCAACTTTGTAAGGTCATAACTCTCAAACCGTGAGGAGTTATGTGACATTCCACATACCACCGAAAATGGCATGACAAGCATTATCGATCTAGGATAGTTTCACCAACAAAGTAACTGATCTTCATCTCATTATTATACATACAAGCATGGGTTCTCTCAACCACAACTCAACCACAAAGTGTCTTCCCATGAGGGATTTCACCATAAAGGGACCACTTTGGAGCTCATCCATTTGTACTTCTTATTAATCATGACAAGACAATAATGAGTCATCAAACTATGCATAATATATCAAAGAATCCATCTTCATCATGTATCAATGCCAACTCACTGATCCATCTTCATCTATGCATCTTGATCCATCTTCATCGATTGGTTTCCACTTGACATCTATCATTCTCATCAAGGATAATACATATACAGTGTTCATAAATCATCAATCAATCAAGCTTATCAATCAATCAATCCATTGACATCAATCAATCACTTGACATCAATCCTTTGACATCAAAATAATCAAACCATTGGCATCAATAACATGATACAACAAATAAACAGTATAAAATGTGCACTAATTTTCCCTTGATTGGATTTTTCAATTTAATTATGATTTGGAAAAATTTACTTTATCTCATCCTAAAAAAAAATCTATTTTTTTGGTAATTTTCAGATCATTGATTTTATGAATATCATTCTTCAATCATTGGGTTATCTCACAAGTGGGATATTTTATAAAGGATACTATTAATTCCCTCTTGTAATGAAAATGGACACTCAAATTTTTCCCATACGCATATCTACATAATTTTGATCTGGAAAAGTTTGCTTAATTGAGATTCTTATGAGTTGTGGGCTTGTTGTCCTATACACAGTAAAATGAAAGTTTGAGTGACTAAAATATTCCCATCTGAAATCCAAGCCACTCCAAATCCTTGGAATCTCTTTAGAATATTATTTTTCCTTGGTTTTGGAGTTGTCCAAATGGTGTCTTTCCCAATTGACTCTTTCGTCGATTATTTTCAGCCAACATGATATTTTTTGTATAGTCTTTTCTTTGCATAGTGAGCTTGGATGATTTATCTTTTTTAGTTATTTTCTTACAACAACTTTAGTTTTAATTTCTGTGAATTGGTTGCACATGTCTTATTCTCTATTCACTTATTTTTTCAAGGAGGAGTTTCATCTATTATCTTGCAAATTTCTTCACCTAAGTTTCTTCTCATACACAACAACAAGGGATATTCTTGCAGGCTACCTGGAAACATGTTTTGACATTGTGGAAAACACTCTTATATTAAATATTTTTATTGATATATTTTTCATAAAATTACTTGGGAATCAATCTTTTATTCCCCAACTCACCAGTGGACTAAAGTCTGAATTCTAGCACTGTCAATCATGAGAATTTTAGACCTGACATTTTATTGAACTAAATCTTTTCATCCCTTGGGTTTGTTCATTTTGGATCACTCATTATGGTTACATTCTTGATTGATCTAATTTTTATCATGGCTTAATGATCTCTCGCTTATCTCAAAACTGAAATCATTCAAATCCTTGGGAGTTGTAAATGTCTCAATGGAATATCTCCATGCAGCTTCTAATATACTAAATTTTGAGTTTTCAACATTTGTTTTCATTTCATCCATGGTAATTTTCAAGATGTGAATTAATTGTGGGTCATAACTCATCAATCTATTGGGCCCCATATTCTTCAGCATTCCATAAACCAATTTATTTATTTATTTATAATCATAAAAGATAAACATTGTTCAAGTTAGTTTGGAATATCTTTTATTGGATCCTTCTTACTCATGAGCTTGTTGATTTTGTTTTCTAGATTATATGTCTCATTCTTTGAACGGAAAACCTATCTAGTGGAGAGACAAGCTATACACTCTTCCCTTCCATTTCACTTTCTTCTTATTCTATGAGACATGTAATTTCAATGAAGTGGAATACATAACGTTTCTACTTGGAACACTCTTGGGAACATGAGGATATCAGTTTCATGTACTTATCCGTCATGCCCATCTTATAACCTATTATAAATCCAATCTTACTCACTTCTTTAAATTTTGAATTCTAATTATATCTTGAATTTGTGTTGGGGAAGTCAATCCATGTAGGATGTGACCTGAGACCACTTGCACCTTTCGAGATTATCTTAGTTTCTACCCTTTTCATAATGATTTTAATCTTTCCTCTCACAAGGCTAATGATGATCATGCTAATGTTTCACATTATTATCATTTTGTTAATAATCAGAAGAAACACATGCCTTGGAGTACAATGTTTATAATATTTGGATCAAGTATTTAGAACCAAAGTTTGGTGATAGCCAAGTATCTTCAGAACCTGGATGGAATCAAAATCTTATGGTCCTATTCATTTATTTTATTGACTCTAATTTTAGGAACAACACATTGTGTACATGGATCCAAATCTCCCAACAATCAATGAATATAAACCTCATGTTAAAGGGAATATTGTATGGAGAGTTCTTGATGCTTATCTCTCAGGAAGAATGTTGTGATATTTGACTAAATGAATAGTAGATGAATTCTTGATGACAAGATTGACATTTGCATAAATTTTATGATAGCCTACTTAGTTTAAGTTTACATTATCCTAGCATGCTTTTCCTAGGATTAGTTTAATTTTGGTCTTTACTTTTATTTTTAGTTTAATTTTTTTTTAATAAGTTAGTCATTTAGAGGAAGAGTTCTTCCCAAACTATCTAAGAGTTGATCACACCATTCTCTTTTGTTATGCAGGTTGGGGAAATGGCTTGTGCAACCAACAACTCAGGATGTTTCTCTTGAAATGAAGGAAACTTAGGGAAGTGTTAATCTAAACTTGGATGCTCAAATTCCTTGCAATAGTTTTAATCAACCAATATTCCCATCAATTCAACAACTAATCAAAATTTTTGTCTCATTCATGTATTCCCACTTTGGTTTTTGAGTCTAGTTGATGTTTGGAGTCATTTTAATGACTATTTTGATGATCTCCATAACTGTGATTTTTTCTCTTTTCCTTATAAGATTGAATTATTGAGTCTTTATGGTTAATGAAAATATTTTCTAGCAAAGAAAAAATGGTGCTTTGGTGAGAAATATGAAATGTTAATATGTTATTGGAAAATTCAGTGTTTTCAAAATTGCAAAGGAATTGCTTATGTCATGAAATCTTCAGAGATTATGGGTTTGTGGAATGTTTCATGTGATATAATTTAAAAAAAAATGTTTTGACTAAATTTATCCATTAACCCATTTTGCTAGATTCCCGAAAACTTGTTTTATTGCACTAAATAAAACAAAAATTGTATGTGACAATTGGATTGGAGAATTGTGTTGCAAATCTTTTCACTAGATCATCAATTCTCGTAATATTGGTTGTCCTTCATTTTAGATCTTTACTCTGGGAAATTTTTTGTTGGGTTTGATGATAGATGGGAAACATTTCTTGACCGATCATTTCTCTTGTCTTACTTTCGATTGTTAACTAAAAAGACTTTCACTATCATTGCACTAGATTTGTTACTTGTTGTTGGGTTCTATTCTTATTTTTTAGGAAGTTTTCATCCTTTTCATCGCTGATATTTTAGATTCACACTTCTCTTAGTTTAGTTTTCTTTTTCAAGAATTGACTTCTGATTTCAATCTTTCTTTTTTCTTGTACAAGGTTCTTCCATCTTTTAATTTGAATCTTGGTATGTCCCCTGAGATGATTTGGCTTCTCGATCCACCTTGAGGATTACTCTTAAAATTTTGGTGAAGGGTTGTTCCAATTCTAGTCACATACTAAAGAAAAATTTTACAAGTCATAAGTTGTATGGGATGCACTATCTGAATGTGCATTCACAAAGTTCTTAGCTGTGGGTATGGATTGATAGTTGTGGTGGAACACATGTTCCTATTAAGCGTACCATGATAATCCATAAGTATATGAAAGTGTTTATCTATCTTTTTCTTTGAACTCCGTTGACTTCATATTAATAAATGGTTGATACTATGATGGTATTTGGGGAGACCTATGGGTTAAACTAAAATGCATAACATCTACTTAGCAAATCAAAGAAACTCTTGTATCACCCTGATTCCTTCACACCCTATGTGCATATGCATATCTATATACAAATCTAAAAGGGTGAGCATGTTCTGAAATAAAAAAGGAAGTTGAAAGCACTATTAATAGTGTGGGAAGTACAAGTAAAATAATTGTGGCTATGAACGCCTACTAGATGTTTGGCCATGCTTGTATGGTACCGAGGAAACTTCATCAAGCCTATGGACACTCGCTAGCAGCAAAGAAATGTCAGGAAAAGAGAGGTGAGGAACACACTTATGTAGATGGTTTCTTGTTATAAATGGTGAAGACCCATTGTCAAAAAAAATCCAATCTGAAGTTTGCATCCGGTATGAAAATTTACCTCACTACTTGGCTCTTTGAAAAAGGTCTGTTAGATTACAAGTACTAGAAATATTGGGTTATATCTTTTAGAATTTTGGCATCATTGTCGTACCCATGACTATTAGAAAATCATTTGCAGTCTTATTGAGATTATCTTTAAAACTCAGATATGAAGTATAGGCCCTAGATTTCTATTGAGAGAGATAATTGGTTCTTCTAGTGTGTCACCATTTGTGGTGGTCGCAACAACCCCCCTTTAATTTTTCTTTTACAAGGGAAAGGAAAGGGGCTCCATATTAAAATTTCAAACCTATTGTCTAATCCTTTACTGCTTGAGACTAATTCTATTTATTTTCATACCCTAAGATATTTGGAGGTTTAATCTTGATTGATGACTATATTTGATGGGTGTTTATTATTCCTTTCTATCTAATGATTTCAAATGTCTTCATGATGCTTATTGACCTGTGATGTTTCGTTGACTTTTGTATGATGGAATTGACACGTTATATTCAAGCCTTTTGTTGACTCTGAAGTGCATGATGATCATATGTAGTTGCAAGGTTCAGTGTTCTATGATAGGTCTTGAATGAGTTTGTGATTGATTACTTTTTGATTGAAACCTATCTATAACCACTCATGATTGTTGTTGAAAGAGCCTAATGCTTATATATAAATTGTCTAAAAGGAAGGAAATGTAATATCTATGATGTATTAGTGAGTCTCCTTTTAAGCACATGGTTGATATCATTCTTCTATTTTGCAGGAGCAAGTTTGTAGGCCCACTTCGTTCGTCTAATCGCTCTATACTTGAGAGGATTTTGGGGGAACCTCTTGATCCTTTCCCACAACCTTGATCTTGATTCTTTCTAGGATTCACCTTATCGAGAAGAAAATTATATTGGCTTGCAGTTGTCTCAAGATATGAATCCCCAAGGTTGTCGGATCTACCTTTCTTGCAAGCATGTCCCTAAACCTTTTCAGACTGATCTATACTAAGTCCCATTTGGTATTACCTCTTGCAAAAACCAGAGACAAAATACCATTCATACTCTTTATTTTGATTCTTTGTCCTATCATCGCCTGATGCCTATTAGCTATCAATCACATTTGTATAGTGGTCTGGCATAAGGACCTTTTTCTAGACCTAGTTGTATTCTCGCTCCTCGCGATCTCAGCATGTCTTCCCTCGGAGATGTGCATATTGAGTGGAATATTTTTTGATGTACACTTGGTTGGAGTTGATTTTTGTTTTCTACTCATCACTACTTGTGATGTTAAATCACCACATGAAGTGTTGTATACTCCACCTCCTTCACTTTCCCTTTTTTGTAGCTTAATTGCCACATCCTTCATAGTTATATGCCCTTGCTCCTCTCCATGGCGCCCAATTTCTTAAACCTACCTTATACACCTTTTTCAAAATTTTGGCCCCTTGGTACAAAATCGTGGCCTACAAAACCCTAACCTATGTAACCCTGACATGTAGAACCTTGACCGACGGAACCCTAAGGGGGCACAAAACCTTGACTTGTGTAATTTGGGCTTAATTTTCTAACTTGTAATTTTATTTTGTTTTATTTTAATTTTTCTTTATTTTTGTACATATTGTTTTGTATGTATTTTTGTTTTATTTCATTTTTATTTATTTTTAATTTTATTTAGATTCATTTTTTCAAAGGTTTTGAAAAACCACATGGTATTTCCTATCGTTTTCCCCCATGGTTTTTCCTCTTAGAATTACTATAGGTATTTAATTTTACTAGGGGGAACTAATCCACATTAACATTTATTTACATGGGGTAAATTCATTTTTACGTGGGCAAACCATTTATGTTAAATAAACTAACTATTTAAAAATTTAACATGTACATCCTTTTTCTCATAAATGAACGAAAAAAATTAAAATTAAAATAAAAACAAATCAAATTTTTATTTTTATTTTTTCTTTTTGATTTAGTTTTAATTTGATTTTTATTTCTCCCTCACCCACCAAAATCTAACATACTATCCCATGTCCATCCCTATTGGCCCTCACATGTGCTTAATTATATTTCCCATAAGAAATCAATGATCAGGACATACCTCTTAATTTTAGGAAGCCCTTCCTATTTTTTAGGATTTCCTATTTTCTAGGAATTCCTATTTTCTAGGAACTCCTTCCTCCCCTCCGGAATGGCATGGAAACTGTATTACATATTGAAACCTTATTCCCAATGATTTGAAACTTTAATATGATATAATATAATTATATCATAGTATATCATAGTATAATTATTGTTGGACCTTAACCCAAGCTCACAAGATTTCATAGGTCTCTGTCATAGGAAAGTTGATGAGGTTTTCATCGTTGGTGATTACCTTTTAACAAGAATTACACCCTCCATACCTCCCGAGGACGACAACCATATAACACATTGTAAAGGTTTTAATTAATATATATATGGGAGAAGGTGAATATTATAATATTATTTTAATTTTAATTCATAGGAATGGGCTTAAGTGAAGTGATTGTCGTCAGGAAATCTTGATCGCTGGGAGCGTAAGATAGGATGGATCATCGACATCATCGTCAAAGAATTTACTAAATCTTACCACACTCACTTACCAAAACCTCAACGATGACAACCAGGAAACCATGCATTGGTATATTTTCTTTGCAAATTATTTTAATATATTCCCTTGAAAAATGTGCACTCATTGACCTTTATTATAATATATTTTTTTTGGAAAAATGTGAAGTGTTATATTTTAATATTAAATGAAATCTCGTGAGAGTGATCCCCCACCTCATCATCATTGGGAGTTTTCAACTCATTGTCGTCAGGAGTGTTGAGATCCTCATCATCGGGGGTGTGGAGTGGAGTGAAGGTTGGAGTGTGTGAGTACACCACCTCCTAATGACGAGGAATTGGGAGAGATCATATGAACTATGTCCAATAAGGTAGGGGAGGGGGAAATAGTATATTATTATTATTTATTGTTTTTTCATTTATTTTTATTTTTTTTGTTCTTTTATTTTATTTTTTATTTTTCATTGATTACTAGTTTTTTGTAGGTAAGAATAGTAAACAACTTGAATGGGCCTAATGCTTAAAAACATTTGTTTCTTCCTTGGAGGTCAGAGTTTCAAATAAAGAGGGGGGTAGTGTAATTATTATTAGTTTTAATTTTAGTAATTTTTATTTTTACATTAACGAGGATAATTAGAGTAGTTTAATTTTAATTTTCTTTGTAGATTAGGAGTAATTTTATTAACTTTGTTAATAATTGTAAATAATGTAGATTAATGTGAATATTTTTGTTATTATATTTTTTTTCTTTAATTCTTTTCCTAATTTTAAAAAGGGAAAATTAGCTAAAATTATATTGCACGCCACAAATCCCATGCCCGACCAGGTTCTTATTTAAACTATCTCTAGGGGATGAACCATTTAAATTGCTAAGTGTTGAACTCTCTTATGCATATGGGACTCCTTTTTGTAGGTTGAGGATCAATGGTCCAAATTCACCCACATGCTTGATTGACGACTGTTGAGCGATGCTTTTTAAACAAACATAACTTGAGCTACAGGTGTTAGAATTGGGTCCATGGTACCTCGTTGGAAAGGTATCGAACATAGGAATGTAGTGGAAGAGGTCTCCATGCCAGAAAGGTGATAGAAGATGTCGAAAAATGTAGAAAACAACAAACCACATATTTTGGGGTAAAAATGAATGTATATAATTCAAACATCCATATCTAGTGTCACAGGCAACGAAATCAGACCCAAGAGGGATAGATGGAAATTTAGAAGAGAGAATAACAAGATGGGATAGTAATTATTGACATATACTGAGTGGAAATTGTCTAAAAATTCAAAACATAGAAGAAACTCAATTTCAACTAAAGAACGAGATATGTAGACTTCAAACAGTCTTATCTCAACATACAAGAAACAAAATCAAACCAGAAATAGCTCAATGGAAAGAGGAGATAAAGGAGAAGAATATCAGAAGATGTTAATCAGAAGGAAAACAAAAGAAACACCTAGAATGTATCAAGGAACAAAATATGACACCAACAAGTCCAGTGAATAATACATTTTGAATAAAAATCATTTGTAAATTGCCATAGGGAGAATGTAATCACCCAAGGGTCTCTTCATCTTCCATTTTTAACTCCCACGTCTACTTTTTCAAAATTGCAAAAGGAATTTGGAATGTAAGAAATACAAAACATATGGAAATGAAAGGAACATCCGCTAAGTTGCAAAGTCTCTCTTGTCTTATAAAAGAGAGCTCATTGAATGTAAAATGGACTTTTTCCCTTTGTAAACAAATATGGTACTATTACTTATGTGGGAATAAAGATAAAGAGGAATTCTGGAAATCTATGGATCTAAGGAGATTTATATCTCACTATTCTTTATGCATTTATCTTCTAGTTGAGAAGATAGGATTCAATTGTATGAACTATTTATGCACTTTGTTTTACCTTCTCATGTTGTCACATGTTTCCTTGTGGGTACATAAATGATGTTATGGATGTATTGTACAACTATTTGTCTATGTATCTGTAGCATTGTTGTTTTCATTTATCATTTTAATACATGAAATTTTCCCAGTTCTAATGGTATTACCTTACATTGTACTCACTCTTTTATCTTTTCTCTTGGTATACATTAGAAGAAATTATATTAGAATAATTTTTTTTCAGTTAGAGTAGTATTAGGATTAATTAGAACTATTTGGGAGAAATTTTTTTGTCTTTCCCATTTTCTTCTTTTAATTTTAAGCGGAAGTGAGGCCCACATACTCGTAGGAAATGCCACACCAAATGAGAGTAGGTCTGATTGGGACCTGCCATCAGGCATTCTCCCTTACCTGCTTGGCATGCTATTTGGACCTGTCAACATGGTGTCTTTTACTTTCCATTGCACATGACACTCAATGTATCCTAGTTTCAAGTGGCATTGTGGTACTCTTTACTTTACCGTGCATATAGTACTCAATGTTCAGACTCTAATAAATTAAATGGAAAAGGGCTTGGAAAAATCTTTCATTGAAAACAAAGGATGCACCACACACTCTACAAAGGCACCCATAAATGAGACAATAAGAACCCTTGTATGTCAAGGACTCCATACCCAAAAGTATTTCCCAAAAATCGACCTCACACTCACTACATGAATTAGATAGATTCCTCTTGGGAAACGTCCCTTGACTTGGGGATTGTATTACCCAATAGGGCACCATGACACCCTTCCCATACCTAAACTAGGAAAAACTTATAAGGTATTTTATCAATTGTTTAATTTAAAAAGGGGGGTTTTATGCACATGTTTGGGTGGTTCTTGTATTGAATATGGATTACTTGGCATGATTCTTATGCCTTATGGACCCTTAGAGGGTGCATATTTTTGTCTTTGTAAGACCTTTCCTAGTGAATAGGTATTTGTGGGAGATGATTTTGTTCTGACCTCCATGAGGGCATTGGAGCCTAATGATGGATTTACTACCCCAAGTTTGGGGTGGATGAGATGATGGGCGTTCCACCTTGATAATGGAGGGTGTTGCCTTTGGAGGTACCTTGGCATGATGCAATGCCCTGTTTCCCCCAGTTTGTAAAAATAACTATACTGGCCAAGAACTGTGGCAAACTCAAAAATGTGAATGTGAATAATATTATGAATATATATATATATATATATATATATATATATATATATATATATTGTAGGACTGTTGAGAGGGGATATGCTGAAAAAGAGACCACGATGGCTAAAGAAAGGTGGTGGAAGGCACCTGGAAAAGTGGTGTTAACTTCCACCGAAACCAATACCGTATTTGGACTTCACTGGCCCGGAGAACCAAGAGCGGCTTGTTGGCCCCGAATTAAATGACTCACTAGGATTTGTAGGTAGATGGCTCCTCATGAGTAATGAGGGATGGGGGGGTGGTGAACCGCCCATCCATAGAGCCGTCAGGCCTGACCAGTGCGAGGGAAATCATGCCACATGCAACCTCGCAAGAGGAAAAAGGCGTGAGGGAGAAGCGACAAGGGGGCAGATGCGAGGGGAGGAAGAGAACTCTTGAAAATATAGAGTGAGTGATAGCAGAGAAGGGGGAGAGTAACCCTCATTCTCGGTCACTAGAAAATAGAGACGCAGTCTCACAGCATCGTGGTCTCAGCTCGGGGGTGGCTAGTGGTAAATTCTATCAGAATCACTGAGCCTACGGTTGGGTGGAAACAAGCAGCCCTCTCAGCAATTGCAATCACATCTGTGTTATTTCTAATAAGTGTTTTACATTTTGCATACTGAAATTTATATGCTGACATGTATGCTCACAGTCTGTGTAGTTTTATGAATGGTTTGAGTATAAGACTACCTGTGTAGTGTTTTGATTTAGAAATGGTGGTTGCACGCTTACAATGGAAAGACTACGTATGGCTTATGTTTTATAAATCGCTATTTATACACATATTGAATTAATTCAGACTTTAAGTCTATTCTTGGGAAATCTACACCCTTATCCATCTCAGGTAATACCCTGGATAGATCTCCCCATAGAGACACCCTTCTTAGAAAGCTCACCAAGAACCTGGAAAAAGGATTTGAAGGCGCAAGTCTTCGTAACTCTGTACGAGGAAGAATGATCCTCTTGAAATCCCGAAATAATGGTGAAGGAATACCATGTTCACTTCGCAAGAGTCATCAAGGAGGCATTGGACGGTTGGAATTCTCCATGGAGAATTCGCGAAGTCCCGAGAGCCGTCAGATCTTGCAGAGGAGAAGCGGAGTTACGGTAAGCCTATTTTCAAGTTTTAAGTTCGGAAGAAATCGGACCGTAGGATCTAGTTCAACAAGGACCATTGGATCACTCACAAAATCTCATTTCCTGGATTCGCGAGTTGAAGGGTTAAAACCCTTGCCTCAAGATTTGCGAGGCCACGAAAGGTGAAGTCCTGAATGGGCAAAAGGATTTGTGTGAGCCAGTTATTGGTGAAGTACATCGGAACTCGGTATTTGAGGGTTTCATGGGTTGAAGAACCGAAATCTTAGCATCAGGATTCACGAAGTCGTGAAGTCCTAAAATCCAAAAAGGCAGGAAGTTTCGTTGTGGGACCCACGTTGATGACGTGTTGAAATTTCGACATTTCGGCATTTCGGCATATCGACGGATAGGAGGTTGAGACTTTTGTCCCGAAAGTCCCGAAGGGATGAAAGAATCAGATCCGTCCATCAGTGGGAGGACGTGTGTCGCAGAATCATCCATTTCGGAGATTCGGGCACCGGGACTCACAGAGGCAAGCATCTTGATTTTGTGAGTAGCGAAGTCCCGAGGAAATCTGAGTTGTTCGTCTGAGAGAAGACGCGTGTCACGAGATCGCCCATATCGGGGATTTGGACATCAGGAGTCATAGAGGGAAGTATTTCGACTTCCTGAGCGGCAAAGTTGTGAGAGGATCAGGACCATCCATCTGGGGAGGACAGGTGGCAGAGATCAAGGAATCTTGCATCTCGGGGTTTCGCAAGAAGAGAGCGCAAGAGTTGGGTGCTCCAACTCATGAAGTCACGACGTGTGAAATCGTGAGGAGAAGAATCTAAGCCATTGGATCCAGGAACGGGAGGACCATTGGATCAGGGCCTTATCGCGCGTATTGCGCATTCGGAGGTTTAGAGGTTGAGAGGACCTCTTCTCGACATCAGAAGTTGTGAAGTGCTGAGAGTTGAGGCACAAGTGAGGAACACGTGGTAGAGCCACAAGGTGGGGCTCGCATGGTTGACAGGTGGACATGCATTGCCTAGAGAAAGGAGTCAATGCTCTATTGACTCCTCGCGTCTTGGGGATTCGCAGAGTAAGAGCACGGGAGCTCAACCCTTCAACTCGTGAAGGTGCGAGTAGCAAGAGGAGCTAGTGTTTAGCCTATCCAGTGGTCATGCGCGGAAGGCACTAACAGAAAGGAGATATACCCATTTCATGATCTCGGGTATCGCAAGATCGGGAAGGAAGAGTTGGGAGTCTCAACTCGCGAACTCGCGAGATGGCGAGTTGCGACAAGCGTCTTTGGGAATAGGCCTTGGTCATAATGCTGTGGTCGCTTGGGAAAGGTGGAGATCACGCCTAGTGTTGTTCGCACAGGGGAGCTACCGAAAAGGACATGTGGACCAAGGCATATCCCAGGGGGATAATTGTTGATCGAAGCCTCTTCGGAAGTTCGGCATTTGGGCTTTGTAGAGCTGAAAGTCTCGACTCGCTTATAACATTGAGCCGTGAAATGCGAAAAGGGCACATAGTTGTTTGACCTGTGATCAAGATCAACGATCACATGGAGGTGCAAAAAGGGGAGAACTAGCCTACGCTAAGCCTCGTAGGATTTCGAGGGTTCTGACCCTCAAGAATCCAGTGGAAAACCTTCATTTCCATAGTGGGTTTTTGACAAATTGGTATCAGAGCATGGTTACAACACTTGGCCTGCTTGGGCTCATGAACGAGTTGCGCAGAAGCTTCGTTCAAAACACTCTTAAAAAGAGTAACCCCCTGTCTTAACCTTCCTAATCAAAAGATGAAGTTAAGAATGAAAAACCCCTATTGTGTGTGTGGACATGTGAAAATATGAATTATGTACTGGTTATAAATAAATATAAATATTGACTAACAACCAATGTTTTTCCTTTTTCACACAATCGAAAGATCAATCGCGGGAAATTATCAACGCATAGTATGGTGACTCACCAAGAAGTGGAAGAAGGCTCCCACAATAGAGACAAAGAGTCTGACGAAAGGAGGGCAGCAGGGACCCCTCCAGGTCTAGCCGAGACTATGAGGAGCCTCATGGTAAAATTACAAAGTTGTAAGGCCGACAATGAAAGGATGATGAAAGAACAAGATGATGACAGAATTAACACAATTTTACTATAGAGTTTATCCGATCTACAAAGACAAATGCAGCATGAACCCGAAACTCAAAAACATGGTCATATCAGTGGCCACACTGAGAGGAGCACCTTGAAAAAGGTCCACTCCAGAGGTAAAGGACAAGCGTCGGATAATTCCTCTTAGAAGGAAGCTGGCGATTTAGAGGGTTCTTCTAGCAGTAGAACCAGTTCCTATCCTCGAAGAAAACAGAAGAAGCAAAAGTCTTCCGAAGGTCAAAAATTTGAAGAATTCAGAAAGGCCAAACCACCCTCCTTCGACAGTGAAATAAAGAAGGGAGAGGAAGTAGAGGCCTGGCTGCTTGGACTAAAGAAGTATTTCAGAGTCCATGACTTTTCAGAAAATATGAAGGCCCGAGTGGCCACCTTCAACTTGAATGGAAAGGCTTCCATTTGGTGGGAATACCTTAAGAATATGAAAGGGGTTCGCGAAGAGGACATGTCTTGGGAACGGTTTGAGAAATACTTCTGAAAGAAGTATCTGTCGGAAAAATATTTTGACGAAAAGACTAAAGAGTTTTATGAACTCAAACTAGGACAACTCACTATAGAAGAATATGTCAACAAATTCCTCGATTTGTTGAGGTATGTACCCTATATCAAGGCGGAAAAGGCAAAGGTGCAATGTTTCATCAGTGGACTACCTAAGGACTATCGGAATATAATTGAATTTGATGAGCCAAAGACTCTAGAAGACACTATTTGAAAGGAAACCTATTGTCATGAACAGTTTGGGCATCGAGCAGAACCTCGTGAAGGATGGAAACAGAAGAATAGTTCAAGATTTCATAAAAGAGGAATTAAATCCCCAGGATTTAAGAACTATAAGAACCCAAGAATGCGCTTCCCAACCTAGAGTATGCACCAACAGAATTTTCGCTCCTTGAGCGAAAATAAAACTTATGGACCCATATCAGTGAAGATTGATAACCCAAAGAGAGAACCTTTGAAATGATGGGGTTGTGGAGAAGAACATCTCCTGAGAGGCTGCCCACACCAACAACAGAATAGTCAGAGAATTTATAACATACAGGAAACTACTATCGTCAATGGTGTGGCCAGGAGTGTGCCACAAATTTATGCAGCTTTGGATAATAACCAAGACAACCACCAAGCTTCAGTAGTGGAAATAGAAGGTATGATTTCCAATCATTTAGTGTCTGTTCTGATTGACCCTGGTTCAAATTTGAGTTATGTAACCCCTAAAGCTGTAGATAAATGTAAACTATAGCCACAAAAACATACCAAGCCATGGTTGGTACATTTAGCCACTAGCACCAAAAGGAGGATAGCAGAGGTCATACCAGCCTGCCAATTAATGTTGGGTGAATTCCCCACCCAAACAACCCTTAGATTATTACCCCTGGGATCATATGATATGTTGATTGGTATGGACTGGCTAGCTACCTATAAAGCCAGATTGGATTGTTATCACAAAACCTTAGAATGTGTGAGTAAAGAAGGGAAAAAGATAACCCTTCAAGGGATCCGAAAACCTATTTCGGTGAGACAAATATCAGCTCTGCAAATGAGAAAGTATTACTAAAATGGATGTACCCTATATGCAATACAGGTGTTGAAAACAATCGAAGGTGACAAACCAAGCCCTGACGATCACCCTATCCTGAGAGAATATAGGGATGTGTTTCCAGAAGAGGTACTAGGTTTACCTCCGAGAAGGAACATAGACTTCTCGATAGAACTTTCCCCAGGAGTGGTGTCGGTGTCTAGGACACCCTACCGGATGAGCACACCCGAGTTAGTTGAACTCAAGATGCAATTAAAATAAATTATGGATAAAGGCTATATTTGACCCAGCATGTCTCTGTGGGGAGCACCAGTCCTGTTCGTGAAAAATAAGGATGGTACCCTTATACTGTGTATAGATTATAGGCAACTCAATAAGGTAACTATAAAGAACAAGTACCCCTTTCCCAGGATTGATGACCTGTTCGATCAATTAGGGGGTACGTCTATTTTCTCAAAGATTGATTTGAGGTTGGGATACCATCAAGTCTGAATCAAGGGTAAAGACATCCATAAAACTGTCTTCCAAACGATGTATGGTCACTATGAGTTTGTGGTGGTGCCATTTGGGTTGACCAATGCCCCTGCCACTTTTATGTGCTTGATGAACAATGTACTCAGCAAATTCCTAGACAAATTTGTGCTTGTTTTTATTGACGATATATTAATTTACTCCAAGAATAGAAAAGAGAATGAAGAGCATCTTAGACTTGTGCTGCAAGTGCTAAGAGAACATCATCTCTATGCCAAATTCAACAAATGTGAATTCTTCCAGAAGCAAATACATTACTTAGGCCATGTTCTCTCCAAAGAGGGAGTAGCGGTATACCCTGACAAAATCAGGTCTATCATGGAACGGCCTACCCAAAAGGATGTTTCAGACATCAGATCCTTTATGGGACTAGCAGGATACTATAGGAGATTTATAAAAGGATTCTCCAAGATTGGTTGTCCAATCGCTGCCCTCCAGAAGAAGGGGAAAAAATTCATGTGGACACAGAAATGTGAAGAAAGATTTCAAACCATGAAACATCTACTGACCCATGCGCCCATGCTGAAGATCGTCGATCCAGAAGCTAACTTCCTCGTGTGAAAAGATGCCTGTAAGGAAGGGCTCGGAGGAGTCCTTATGCAAAAAGGAAGTGTGATCTGCTATGAATCCTGAAAATTGAATGAGCATGAAGTCAACTATGTGACCCATGATCTAGAACTGACTTCCATAGTGCATGCCTTGAAAATGTGGAGGCATTACCTCCTGCGAAGAAGATTTGTACTTATGACAGATCACTGTGGATTGTGATACCTGTTTGATCAACCAAAGCTCAATGCTAGACAAGTTAGGTGGATGGCCCACCTTAGCGAGTTTGATTTTGAAATCAAACACATTGAAGGAAAGGAAAATAGGGTGGTCGATGCCCTTAGCAGAAGTATGAAAATAATTCACCTGGAAGTGGTGAGCACCTGCGAGACAGATGTCAAGGAAAGAATCAGAAATGCACAAGAAACAGATCCCTTCGTCCGGACTGTGACCATGTACCTACAACAAGAACTCATCGGAGTAAAATATGAAGGCTACCAGAAGACCGAAGGAGGACTACTCACTTACAGAAGAAGATTTTATATTCTATATTGTGATGACTTGAAGAGGTTCATTATGGATGAACTACATAAAAGACCCTACTCGGGTCATCTGAGATACCATAAAATGATCACTGCCACCAGGAAACTATTTTATTGGCTTGGATTGAAGAAATACATAGCCGAGTACTTATCCAAATGCATAGAGTGCCAACAAGTTAAAGCAGAACACCGACACCCAGCAGGATTATTACAACCTCTACCAATCCCGGAATGGAAATGGGAAACTGTCTCCATGGATTTCATCACTGGATTACCAACCTCAAACAAAAAAAATGATTCCATTATGGTGGTGGTGGACAAATTGAGAAAGTCTGCCCATTTTATCCCTGTCAAATCCACTTGCAAAGCAATTGATATAGCCCAAGTATTCATGAAGGAGATATTCAGACTGCATGGTATGCCGAAAGAGATCGTGTCCAACAAAGACACGAAATTTACTTCCAACTTTTGGAAATCACTGATGGCTGGTTTAGAGACCAAGTTGTTGTTTAGCACCGCCTATCACCCTCAAACCAACTGACAAACAGAACGAGTGAACCAAATACTTGAAGACATGCTAAGAATGCATGTAATGCATCAACCTATGAAGTGGGAAGACTACCTGCCACTGGTAGAATTCACCTACAACAACAGCTACCAAGCATCCTTGAAGATGAGTCCCTTCGAAGCCCTCTATGGTAGACCATGTAACACTCCAGTCAGCTGGAGTAATCTCGTAAACAAGATTTCTTTTGGACCCGACATGTTGAAAGAAATGGAACAGCAGGTGACTCAGATAAAACAAAACCCGAAGGTCACTCAGAACCGACAGAAAAGTTATGCCGACCAAAAGAGAACTCCAAGAGAGTTCAAGACAGGAGACCATGTATATCTCAGAGTTAGGCCCAGGAAGAGTTCCCTGAAAATGGGAGCTTTTGCCAAGTTGGCACCTTAGTATTGTGGACCCTTTGAGGTTCTAGATAGAGTGGGACCTATAGCCTATAGGCTATCACCTCCTCCCACAGTAAAAGCACATAATGTTTTCCATGTTTCATTATTGAAGAAATATGTACATGATGCTAATCATATAATTGACTGGTCTATGATCTAGGTGGAACCGGAGGGAGAATTTCTACCAGAACCTCAGTGCATACTGGACAGAAAGGAAACCCCGCTCCAGAACCGAACCATTGCACAGGTCAAGGTGCAGTGGAGACATTTTGGCCCAGATGAGGCTACATGGGAAATGGAGGATTCCATGAGATAGGCATATCCGATTTTGTTTACTTATGTACATGCATGTCATGTTGATAGATAAGAACATTGAGGATGATGTCCCTTTAAGGGGGAGGGAATTGTAATGCCCTGTTTCCCCCAGTTTGTAAAAATAACTATACTGGCCAAGAACTGTGGCAAACTAAAAAATGTGAATCTGAATAATATATATATATATGTGTGTGTGTGTGTGTGTGTGTGTGTGTGTGTGTGTGTGTGTGTATGTATATATTGTAGGATTGTTGAGAGGGGATATGCTGAAAAAGAGACCACGATGGCTGAAGAAAGGTGGTGGAAGGCACCTAGAAAGGTGGCATTAACTTCCACTGAAACCAATACCGTATTTGGACTTCATTAGCCTGGAGAACCAAGAGCGGCTCGCTGGCCCCAAATTAAATGACTCACCAGGATTGGTAGGTAGATGGCTCCTCATGAGTAATGAGGGATGGGGGGGGTGAACCGCCCATCCGTAGAGCCGTCAGGCCTCACCATTGTGAGGGAAATCAAGCCACATGCAACCTCGCAAGAAGAAAAATGCATGAGGGAGAAGCGAGAAGGGGGAATATGCGAGGGGAGGAAGAGAACTCTGGAAAATACAAAGTGAGTGATAGTAGAGAAGGGGGAGAGTAACCCTCGTTCTCGGTCACTGGGAAACAGAGATGCAGTCTCGCAGCATCGTGGTCTCAGCTCGGGGGTGGCTAGTGGTAAATTCTATCGGAATCATTGAGCCTACAGTTGGGTGGAAACGAGCACCCCTCATGGCAGTTACAATCACATCTGTGTTATTTCTGATAAGTGTTTTACATTTTGCATACTGAAATTTATATGCTGACATGTATGCTCACGGTCTGTGCAGTTTTATGAATGGTTTGAGTATAAGACTGCCTGTGTAGTGTTTTGATTTAGAAATGGTGGTTGCACGCTTATAATGGAAAGACTACGTATGGCTTATGTTTTATAAATCGCTATTTATGCACATATTGAATTAATTCAGACTTTAAGTCTATTCTTGGGAAATCTACACCCTTATCTGTCTCAGGTAATACCCTGGATAGATCTCCCCATAGAGACACCCTTCTTAGAAAGCTCACCAAGAACCTGGAAAAAGGATTTGAAGGCGCAAGTCTTAGTAACCTTGTACGAGGAAGAATGATCCTCTTAAAATCCTGAAATAGTAGCGAAGGAATATCGTGTTCCCTTCACAAGAGTCGTCAAGGAGGCATTGGATGGTCAGAATTCTCCATGGAGAATTCGTGAAGTCTCGAGAGCCGTCAGATCTTGCAAAGGAGAAGGGGAGTTACGGTAAGCCTATTTTCAAGTTTTATGTTTGGAAGAAATCAGACCGTAGGATCTGGGTCGACAAGGACTGTTGGATCACTCGCAAAATCTCATTTCGTGGATTCACGAGTTGAAGGGTTAGAACCCTTGCCTCAAGATTCGTGAGGCCGCAAAAGGCAAAGTCCTGAAGGGGAAAAAGAATTTGTGTGAGCTAGTTATTGGTGAAGTGCATCAGAACTTGGTATTTCTGGGTTTCGTGGGTTAAAGAACCGAAATATTAGCATCAGGATTCACAAAGTCACGAAGTCCGAAACTCCAAAAAGGAGGGAAGTTCTGTTGTGGGACCCGTGTTGACGATGTGTCAGAATTTCATCATTTCGACATTTCGGCATATCGGTGGATAGGAGGTTGAGACTTTTGTCCTGAAAATCCTGAAGGGGTGAAAGAATCGGAGCCATCCGTCTGTGGGAGGACACGTGTCATGGAATCATCCATTTCAGAGATTCAAGCACTGGAACTCATAGAGGCAAGCATCTTGACTTCACGAGTAGTGAAGTCCCAAGGAAATCTGAGTCATTCGTCTAAGAGCGGATGTGTGTCGTGAGATCGTCCATATTGGGGATTCAGACATCGGGAGTCATAGAGGGAAGTCTTTCAACTTTGCGAGTGGCGAAGTCACGAGAGGATCAGGACCATCCATCTAGGGAGGACAGGTGGCAGAGATCAAGGAATATTGCATCTCAGGGTTTTGCAAGAAGAGATCACAAGAGTTGGGTGCTCCAACTCACGAAGTCGTGAAGTGAAAAATCACGAGGAGAAGAATATGAGCCATTGGATCCAGGAACGGGAGGACCATTGGATCAGGGCCTTATTGTGTGTATCGTGCATTCGAAGGTTCATAGGTTGAGAGGACCTCTTCTCGACATCAGAAGTCATGAAGTGTCGAGAGTCGAGGCATAAGTGAGGAACACGTGGCAGAACCGCAAGGTGGGGCCCGCGTGGTTGACAGGAGGACATGTGTTGCTTGGAGAAAGGAGTCAATGCTATGTTGACTTCTTGCGTCTTGGGGATTCGTGGAGTAAGAGCACGGGAGATCAACCCTTTGACTCGCAAAGGTGCGAGTAGCGAGAGGCGCTAGCATTTAGCCTAGCTAGTGGTCACACGTGGAAGGAACTGATAGAAAGGAGCTATAGCCATTTCTTGATCTCGGGTATCGTGAGATCGGGAAGGAAGAGTCGGGAGTCTCAATTCGCGAACTCGTGAGATGGCGAGTTGTGACAAGTGAATTTGGGAATAGGCCTCGGTCATAGTGTTGTGGTCGCTTAGGAAAGGTGGAGCTCGCACCTAGTGTTGTTCGCACAGGGGAGCTACCGAAAAGGACCTGTGGACCAAGGCATAGCCCAGGGGGCTAATTGCTGATAGAAGCCTCTGCGACAGTTCAGCATTCGAGGTTTGCAGAGCCTAAAGTCTCGACTCGCTTATAACACTAAGTCATGAAATGCGAAAAAGGCGCCTAGTTGTTTGACCTGTGATCAAGATCAGCGATCACATGGAGGTGGAAAAAGGGGAGAACTATCCTGTGCTAAGCCCCTTAGGATTTCGGGGATTTTGACCCTTGAGAATTTAGCGGAAAACCTTCATTTCCGTAGTGGGTTTGTGACACATGAATAGAGGATGATCCCCCACCTTTTTACACTTGGGCGTTGGCCTTTGGAGGCCTAGATGTCACTTCTCTATCCCGTGATGTCACCCTTAAAGGGACAGGGCCTTATAGTGATGGTTCAAGATATGGTTTGAAACTTAGCATGGAATATGGAAATGTGTGCGCATGATATATGGAATTTAGAGGCCTAGCATTCTACACTTCCAACCTAGACGTCACACTTTGGAGCTCCATGTCACCCTAAGAGGTGATGACATCACCCTTGTAGGGTTTATTTTATGTAAAATTTGAATTTTGTAAATAAAAAGGGGCAAATTAAGAAGTAGGATTCGTGAAAAGACATGGATTTTGAATTGAGTATTTTCATGGTTAGGATTTCCCATATAAATATGGCTAACCAAAGACTCATTTTAACATCACAAATTTTCCTCACACAAGAGGACTTGGTCTAAAATTTTTGCCCTTTTGGGGTTATTGGTGTCTTTTTCTCATGCCTTAGCCTCTGGAGGACAAGTGTTGGATGTCTCTTGTGGATTTGCAGTGGAATTTCCTGCAATTAGGGTTTTTTCTTGTCATTGTCTTGGTGAAGTAAGTAAATTTATTCAATTTTCATGTTATTAATGCTTAATTGTGAATTTACTTGTTCATATTGAAGATTTATTTTCTTAGATAAAACCCTAAGAGAGGAGCATAAGTTGCTTCCTCTTCTCACAAGGATAGTTTCATCCATTAATTTGTGAAGGAAATCCTACCTAGATCTAAGATCCTAAAGCCCTAAACTGGTAGCACTTTAGGAGTTTGATTCTAGACACTTGTTGTGACATTATTGAATTATCTAAGAAGGGAAGAAAGAGTTTCTAGAGCCCAAAAGTGTTTGCACTCTAGCAACTTGTTCTTGAAATCTAAGGCCCTTAGGTGCTAGCACCTTGGATTTCAATCCATTTATTTTATAAATTTCTATCATCATTTTCCAATTACATATTTATTTTTGTTATAAAAGACTCCATATCCCAAAAGGAATTGTGTACTTGCTCTGTGTGAAGAAATTTGATCAAACAACTCTCAAATCTAATTCTATAATACTTTTACTAACTTCTTCTAACTTTAACATAGCCTAATATACTAATTTTATTGTTGTTGTTGCAAAACATTGCTACAACCATCTAATGTTGCTATAATTTGTTGAATACTTCACTCTAACACTAACTTAACACATCCAAAAATTGCTTGGAACAATTGGGAATTAATCTACCTGATATTTGCTAAGTTCCAGTGCCTTTTCCATGCAATTATGATTAGATTTTGTTGTTGTTGTTACAAAGTTACAATTTTTGTTGTAAATTGTTATCTTGCTGCAATTTTGTACCATCTTGACTATTTTTCATTGTCTATTGTCTCTCGAGGTCTATATTGTATAATGGCACCTAGAAATCACTATATATATATATATATATATATAGAGAGAGAGAGAGAGAGAGAGAGAGAGAGAGAGAGAGAGAGAGAGAGAGAGAGAGTTCTTGTTCCAGGAAGGTACCTGAAACACTTAATATTTCCTCAATTTCACATAAATAGACGTTTGACTTAGGTAGCCAAGAGAGGGGGTGGTAGGCTTTGATACATTATCTCCTACTTTGATCCCTTGAGGTTACCGAGGACACCTCCCTATGGTGGACCTCTCCCCATCACTAAAATGTGGGGATCTCCTACTAAGGTGGCAGTGATAGGATTTCATGTAGTTACATGGATTTCATTTCATTCTTAATAATTCCACTAGTATTAAGAATGAAATGAAACACACATAAAAATATAGTAGAGAGTACAGTGATACAGTGAAACCCAACTTCTATTAATGAATAAAATAGTAGAACATTGTAGAACACAAACTGGCTAGAATGGTGGTAGATTATCTCTAAATAAAAAGAGATGTCACCTACACTCATTTGTAAAAAGATAATACAATGG
>ML817822.1:72380-86474 GCA_009831015.1 Picea engelmannii | reverse complement strand
CCAGAATGTCCCCGTTGAACTCGGAGGAAAAACCATTCTCATTGATATCGAAGTTATCGACGTCACACTCGATTACAATATCTTGTTTGGACGTAGCTACATGTACGCTATGAAGGCAGTGGCATCTTCCGTCTTTCAGACAATCATGTTCCCCCACAACGGAAAGATTGTAACCATCGACCAAGTCTCACATTATGAGCCCAACCCCTCTACCAATCGCGATAACATTCTTCCCCTCATCCACACCAACCAAGACCTATATCCACTCATTGAGATGGGTCCTGGAATTTTCAAAGACCCATCCTTATTAGAAACATACCATGGAGCACCACCACTCCTTCCCCCTAATCAAGTATGCGTCGTTTCATCTAACAAAACTCACACGGAGGATGCTCATCCTCCTCAAGAGGCTTCAATCATTCCTGACATCTCAATAGTCGCAGAACCACTCCAAGCGGAGCCTCCTACGCACTCATCGACCTCAACAGTCCATGCATCCACATCCCCTCAAGGGAATAATCTCGCTTTGGAAAGACTCCCCCAACCCCTCACCCAAATTCCCTTCTTTTACCCTCCACCAGGTATCGAATCTTTTCAGGTAGCCGCAACGCTCACACTACCTAATATGGTGTTAGCGATCCCAGTGTGGTATTTACACCCACCAGAGATGGTCCCTCGACCACAAGAAGGACTTCCCATGAAAATTCCCATTCTTACCCCCGCTCCCCCCCCACTCACTAACCCCCCTGCTACAGCTGGGGGCAGGAGGAAAAAGAAGGAGCCCACTGCTCCCCTTCCCCCACGCATCCCACCACCTTGCGCACTATGTGAGAAAGAGGGCCACCAAACCAATAATTGCCCATCACTACCTGAATTACGGAATTTGATTCCCCCCAAACCCACTCCACCAACACCTGTCACTACTGCAGGTACCACTACCACCAACCCTTCCAGTAGTAAAGGGTTGAGGACCAAATTTGCGTGTGCTATATGTTCAGAATATGGCCATTACACCCACCATTGCCCAGCACTACCACGCTTTCAGCAGACATTAGCGGTTGTACGCCAAAACTTCTAGAAAAATCCCCGCCCTGCTACGTCCTCTTCAACAAATATCACTGACATTCGCTATGTCACTACTTCAGTTAATGAACGTATGAGATGCCCTTTCTCTCTTTGCGATTCACTAGCTCATTTTACATACCAATGTCCTATGATCCTTGCCTACAGGAAACGTCAAGTGGCCCTGCGTCACCAACCCACAGAGGCGATAATTGACGTTACTTCACCACTCGAGGATCGTCATGTCATTTCTCCAAGGCCCGAGGCACTCCCATCACCTCCATGGTTCTTACATGACATCGCTGAGGATCTACCCCGCAACCCCCCCAACTCTCCTGTTCATACAGAGACCCTCCACCCAACCACCATGGGTACCCCTCAGTACTTCAATATATGGTTCATGTCGAGTGAACCCTCACCCTCTACCCACACTACTCCCCTTGTTTCTCCCGCAGGGGGCAATCACACTAGCACCGAGATCACTCCTCATGACCCCTTGTATTCCCGTCATTTCCTATGCGACGAGGAAATACTCGAAGAGCTCAACCGCCCAGACTCTCCCTGGGATGCGCTACACCATCGCGCACTCTGCTCACCACAGGAAGCCCTCATGCCTCCAAATCAAAACCCCGTGTACGCGATCGAAACCAAAGATTTTATCCCATCCGGGCCTATTGATTGGTTCAACAATCCTATTCCTGCCCCTGATGCGTTTGAAGAAGGAAACATGGCTAACATTTCCCCCACCATCAAAATCGACATTTCCATTAAAAATGGCATCGTCGAAGAAATCATCATTGGAGATGCTTGCACTCCTCAGGAAATTGTCGCATATAAAGCCCTCTTCCAGGAATACCGGGACATTTTCGCCTGGTCATACACGGAGATGCCTGGCCTCGACCCATCCATTGTCGAACATCGCATCGACACCTGGCCCGACATCACACCTGTTCGCCAAAAACAATGACCGCTACACCCGGCCAAAGCAACGGCTATCAAAGCCGAAATTGACAAATTACGTGCTGCCACGTTTATTTACCCCATCGCTTATACTTCGTGGGTTTCCAACCCTGTACCCGTCGACAAAAAACAGGGAACTATCCACGTCTGCACAGACTTTCGCGATCTCAATAACGCATGTCCAAAAGACAACTTTCCAACTCCATTCATCGATCAAATTATCGACGACTGCGCTGGCCATGAGGCCCTCTCCTTTATGGACGGATTCTCTGGCTATAACCAAACCCAAATCCACCCAGCCGATCAGTATAAAACTACATTCATTACCCCATGGGGTACCTTTTCATATCGTGTCATGCCTTTTGGCTTAAAAAACGCTGGCGCAACCTTCCAGCGGGCCATGACCTACATCTTTCACGACATGGCTACAATCATCCTTGCCTACTTGGACGACCTCACAGCTCGCTCCAAGAAACGCACCCAACATCTTGATGATTTACGAATCATTTTTCAACGGTGTCATCAGTATAATATCCGCTTGAATCCTCTCAAGTGTGTGTTCTGTGTCACCGCTGGGCGCCTCCTTGGTTTTATTGTTTCCCAAAACGGTATTACCGTGGACCCCCTCAAATTCAAAGCCATCACCGAAATTCCACCTCCTCGGAATTTACGACAACTGCAGAGTCTGCAGGGCAAAGCTAACTTCCTCAAATGCTTTATCCCTGATTACGCCATATGCACGCATGGCTTCCTTCTCTTACTGCATCACGACATCCCTTTTCACTGGGACGATTATTCCCAACAGTCGTTTGACGATCTCAAAACAGCACTATCAAATGCACCTTTAATTAGTGCACCTGACTATAATCGTGACTACATCCTCTACGTATCAGCATCAGCTGTATCAGTAGTCGGCGTCCTCATCCAGCTCGGAGATGACAATCATGAACATGTCATTTACTACGCTAGTAAGAACCTCTCAGGACCACCCTTGAAGTACAAACACGAAGAGAAACTTGCTCTTGCAGTCATCCTCGCAGTCCAGAAACTGCGCCATTACATTCTGCTTCGGACCACCAAGGTCATCGCAGACTCCAACCCTATGCAATACTTGCTCAGTCGTTGACAAATTAACGGCAAATTCGCTCGATGGATCATTATCCTTCAGGAGTACGACCTCGAGTTTTCAACACCTAAGAGTAAGAAGGCCCTCGTTCTCGCTGAACTTGTCACGACCCTCCCCTCTGACACCACCAGTGCCCCTGTCAACACCGACTTTCCTGACGAACATCTCTTTTACATCGCCTCAGATGATCCTTGGTATGGCGACCTCCTCGTCTACCTACGAACTCAAAATTTCGGTCATCACCTTTCATGAGATGATCGTCGGCGTATTCTCCATCAGGCCCCCCGCTATCTCCTCATCGGAGACATCCTATATCGGCGGGGCGTTGACACCATTCTTCATTGTTGCTTGACTATTGACGAGACCAACAGAGTCTTAAACGAATTCCACAGCGGCGCATGTGGTGGCCATCTTTCGGGTATCTCCACGGCTCAGAAAATTATCCGAGCCAGTTACTTTTGGCCTACATTGTTTCACGATTGCATTCACGCCGTGAAACGATGTGAGCAATGTCAGCTCTATGCCAACAAAGCCTGCGCTCCCCCTGCTCTTCTTCACCCCGTCATTACGGCCGACCCCTTTTGCAAATGGGGCATCGAATTTATGACTTGTAATCCCCCCTCCAACAATGGTCACAAATACATTGTTGTCGTCATTGATTACTTCACCAAATGGGCCGAAGCAATGCCCACTTTCAACAACACCGCTGACACTGCAGCGCGCTTCTTCTTTAACGACGTCATATCCCGTTTTGGCGTACCACTCCAACTCGTTTTCGACCATGGGAAACACTTTGAGAATGAGATCTTCGTCGAACTCTCATCTCGGTTAGGCTTCTCTCATGAGTTTGCCTCACCATATTATCCTCAGTCAAATGGACAGGTCGAGGCAGTAAACAAAGTCCTCAAGACCATGTTACAATGCACGGTTAATAAAAATAAAACAAATTGGCATCATATGTTATTTTCCACGCTATGGGCTTATCGAACGGCAGTAAAGACCGCTACGGGTTTCACTCCATTCCATTTAGTCCATGGGGTCGAGGCAACTCTTCCCATCGAGTGCGAAATTCCCACCTTACGCACCTCAATCGAGCTATTACCTGACACTGCCCCAATGGAGTAGCGCTTGCTGAACTTGGATTCACTGGATAAAGATCGTCGATATTCATTAAAAAACAATGAGGTAGCTAAAAAACGATCCAAAGCTATCTTTGATCGCCATGTCAACCTTCGTTCATTCCACGAAGGTGACCTCATCTTGGCCTATGATATCGCTCATGATACCTTTGGCCACGGAAAATTCGAATCACTTTGGCATGGCCCTTACATCATCCAACATTGCCTCACAAAAGGCGCATACATCCTGGCCTCCCCTGAAGGCCTCTCACTCAAGGAACCCGTCAATGGGTTATACCTCAATAAATTTTATGCTTAAAAGTAGTCACACTACTTTAGGTCATTTCTTTTTCTAGTGTTTTTAATCTTTTTCCTCTCACCCCTCTCGTCTAAACTATCCTTTGTGCTATTGACAGATGCTTCCTCCACCAGCCTACCACATTGGTTACGCCGACGGTGCCATCCGTTGGACACAAAAACTCGCTTCAGCCGCTTGGGCTCTCTACACCCCCTCACATGAAATGCTACATTCAAGCGGCATATGTTTGGGGTCAACAACCAACAACCAAGCCAAATACACTACTGTCATTGGCCTCTTGATCGACGCCCAACATCATCATATTTGTCACCTTAGCGTCTTCCTCGACTCTCAACTAGTCGTCCTCCAACTCAACAATGTTTATCGTGTATGCGATCCGTGCCTCTTTCGCAAATACCTGCATGTTAGATTATTATCTCGACATTTTGATTCCATTACATTTACACATATTCCACGACAATTGAATCAAACAACAGATGAAATAGCTAACATGGTGTTAGATTGGCATATATCACATCAAGCTACACATACATAACACATCTCATACATCCTGTCACAGCATATAGATAGAACCGACAACATCATCATCAACAACAAAAAACATATGTAAACAACATCAGGATCTCAAAAAGATGTATACTCATATATATATATCAAGGCCTATCAGGCCATCCGAATGTTTACATACAAAAAATACATATGCCCGCAGGCCAATGCCACACCTCGGTACAAATCGGCTCACCAGCCTATATACGATCAAAAAAGTATAAAATATACATCTATCAGGGTGCCTCTATCGCACCCCCAGCTGCTCCTCCCTCAGGAGGAGGTGGTGGAACACTTGCAAGACCCTCCTGCCCCGGCGGCAGGCGTTCACTAGTCATGGCGGCAAGCACAGCTGCTCATCGCACGATCGACCTCCATGGTGGCGACAACCCTATGCACTGCTCCAAGAACCCCTCATCCTGGATGCGGATCCACATGCCCTCAGGCACGTCCTGTAACACCGTCTCCAAACGACGGCGTATATCATCAAAATCACCTCCGGTCGCCGCTAGAGGAGCATGTGAGGGCCCCGCGCCAGGGTCATCAAATAGGCACCTCCTCGTCGATCTCTCGGGATCTGTTGGTCGCCTCGCGGCCTCATCCCGCCGACGTCGCCCTCCACGCCGCAGTCTCTCCGGCTCTCGCTGAACTGACACTCTCTGCAAATCCACCTCACGCCCACGAGGTGCCACATGTGCACATGCACAAAACAACAAACAAACGATCATATCAGCGTCTATATCACATATGAACTGGTATATCAAAATATAACATAAAGAAAAACATACAAATACACAACATACCTCGATGATCAAAAACCTCCCCAAGAGGCAGCACCATATCCGGATCATCCCGGAAATCCACCCCAGCATAGGGGTACCGAAGTATGACCTGCGGCATCTGCCGCCATATCTGCGCCGCCTGCACCGTAAAGTAATGTCCACCTTCACCACCACCATGACAAACCAAAACCGATGACCACCACCTCAAACGCGTCTCTCGTGCCCCGGGCGCCTCCAATAAAACCCTCGGGCGCAGGATCGACACTCTCTCTAAGAACCAGGCTACCAGGATCGAGCCAAACGTGAACTCTCCGGTACCTATGGATCGACAACGGTCCAACTGCGCGATCATCTACACATGCAGCGTAAGCCCCCAAGCGAACTGCTCACGACCCACCACCACCCTCTCCAGCACCACCAGCTGGCCACCACTAATCCGTTGGGTCGCCAGTGACCCATACACATGAACAATCATCGCCGCTATGCAACGATGCGCCAGGGAATCTATACCACTAATACTCACTACAGTCCCGAACATAAAGTTCTCGCCTAAACAAAATTTCCTGGAAAACGTCACCAGGGCTGTGTCCCTCGACAACATAGGCTCTGCTGGAAAAGGCGTTCCCCGGAAGGGGAGCCCCGTAAAAAAATAGATATCCTCCACCGCAGTGAAGGGGATCTGCTCTCCTCGCATGAGGAAGCAGTGAAGATCCAGACTCCACATCCGGAGCAGGAATTGGAGTAAGTACTCCTATGCCCGTATCAACGGACACTCAAAAAACTTTAGCAACCCACAGGTTGCTAAAGCCGCTCGCACCTCAGGCCCGGCATTTCCCACAACATCTCGCAACTGTGACCAATCTCGCTCACGCCACTGAACTGCCATAGTAACTGCTGGTCACCTACACACAAAATAGAGTCCTATATCAACTTATGCAACCATCCAATGCATCAAAAAGACTCATGTTTCACCCCTTAAAACTTGCCTCAAAGGCGCGGTTTTTTCACCCACAGGCACGCACATATGCGCGCCTGTTCACTACACAGGCGCGCATCTATGCGTGCCTGTTCATTCAAACAGGTGCGCTCACAAGCGCACCTGTTCATTACACAGGCGCACCTGTCCATGCTTGCAGCCTCTCTCAAGAGCGCGACTATCCACCTCACAGTCGCGCACTAGTGCGCGATTGTACACCTCACAGGCACACCTCTAGGGCGCACCATAAATTTCCACTCACGCGCACCCATGCACGACTATTCTGTGGAAAGGCATGCACGTATGCATGCCTTCCACTGAATCGCCCGCGCATGTGGGACCACATCCTATTAAAAATCCCCTTAAACCCCCTGTACGGCCCCCCGTACCTACCCTGCCCAAAAATTGGAAACATATTTCTATGCAGGATGATCAGACCACTAACCTGATACTCGCACACCGTCGATCAGATACCCCATGCTCCCTGAAACTCCAAATCTCCTCTGAAATCTTCTCATCCAGTCACTGTAGCAGCAGGTACAAATGAGGTGGCAATGTGGGACCTACAGCTATATATAGGCCTTTTGCCAAACTTCCACTCAACATTCCGAGAGCCCAAGGTGTCTGTTTTTCAAATCGTCTTCAGCCACGGGATCAGCATCCCGTCACCTACATTTCAGCAGTCCCTGGGCCGCTTTTCATCATGAGCCCCCGGGGCACCTTTTTTTCATATCATGGTCAGGTACGCACACGCATAGTCACATTTGTCAAATACAAGCTTATATCTTTGATTCTCTTCAGATATTGTTCACTTTGGGTATTTGGTTGTTATGTGCGCAGGTACTTGCTCATCGGTCATCGACGTCATCCCTTCAGGTATATATTCAGCACTGGCATGTAGTCTCTCCCACTGTATTGCATTTACATTTCCAGTCACACCCTCTGATATTGGCCTTTAGGATCCTCATTCCCGGCTCTGCAGTACCCACACCTCCACTTGCATCTTCGGTACTGTAACCCGGTAGCATTCTCACCCACATGAGTTGTCCCATTCATAGCACCTTTTGGCACTTTTTGACACTCATGTTGTTCTTTATTACCCTTTAGGGATGGGAGTCCCAATAGTCTTTCATCATGTCGTGAATCAGCCACATACTCTTTCTCTTCATTTTGCTAGATTTCCCACATGGACTCCCAGATTATCTCTTTATGGTTCTATTTTTTACCTACACCTCCGCAGGATCATGAACCCTTCATTTCATCCACACTCAGTTTGCCCATCTGCGAACCTACCCTCATTTCACATACCTCATACAGAAACTCACCAATGGGGCCCCCACCCTTCATCAGTTTCCCAAAAAAAAATTTCCCTCCCTGGGGCACGCATTTCACACTGGGGCACCCGTTTCTGTATTTGTACATTTTTCCCCAAAATTATTCATTATTTATTGTACAAACACCTTTATTTCCAGTCATTACATTCTTTGTCGTCACCATTGGCGACTTGCTTTCTTTTGGCCACACGCAACCCATGTCACCCTTGGTTGGAGCATTACTTATCATCTACCCTTGCCGGCATCGTCCATATCTTCAGAGTACTCCACAGGTCAGTTACCTCTACCCTCTGAATTTGTTCACCTTGTCCCGCCTCTGGCACAACTTATCACCGGTCTTGTCGTCCCCCTGACACTTGACCTTGTTACACGGTTGTGGCCACTGTTTCTCTCATACATCCTCTAGCCAAGGGCAGTCTTGAGTCTTCCCACTTTTTGACTTCGTCCATGTACCTCTGCCACTTCCTCACCCCAGTAGATTCCACGAAGCCCTTTTCTTCTGGGAGTCGCATCCCCCTTTTGTCGACATCAACACACTTTTCCAGAAGGGAGACAGTATCTTGATTCTCATTCTCTATTTTAATGAGAGATCTCGGATGGCATAGGGTGAAACACCATTTCTCCCTGCTGTCGTTGGCCCCCATAACATTCGACGCCAACACTCTCTCATGTTATGGTGGGTCTTACTTTGCGACTATTGCAGTTATTTTTTTCATTTGCCGAAGACCTCTGAACGTGGTAGGGCCATCAGTGCCCACATCATCGTCACTTCTTATTACCGCGATCATTGCCTATTATTCAGAGTATGTTCCTTTGCAGAATTGTCTTCTGCCTTTATCATTACCGCCCCCGAGGGCGCGACAGTTGTCTACACCAACACTTCCATCATCTTTTTTTCAGAGTTACATAACACGAGCATGGGGCATGCCCGCCTCTCTCCCTTACAACAACATTCTCAGTAGAAGAAACATTGATGGATTTCGGCTATACGTATGCTCCTAACCTCATCCATCAGGGGGCATCTGTTATCACCGAAATTTCGTCCGCACATGGTGACAAGAACTCCGCATCGTCAAAACAGCAATGAAGTCATTCATGGCACTGAATTAATTTCACAGCATTCCAGAAGAGTCAAAAACTATACAAAGTAACCAAAAATTGAAGGGCGCTTTACAACAGTTTGGTGCACGTGCACATGCGCAGGACAAGAACGTACCATGCGTGCATGCGCGCACGACGCGCGGATGTCAACGAAAAAACCCGTGCACCTGCTAAACGGTGCATTTATTGCATTGGTCGGCCTCCCAACCACTTATGGACCAGCTCCCAATCTGATTTGACTCCCAAATCCGAGCTGAATCTGTAGGGTAGGCGGGTTAATGACCTAATGAAGCCCTAAAGAGCCCCTTTTCACACTTTGAAGAGGTTACATAATCACCCGGTGATCTGCTATAAAAATCCATGAAGAACCATTGTTTTCGCAAGGAATTTCAGGTATTGTTATGCTACTGAGATTGTCAAGGGCTCATTCTTTGACGATAACACATTGGCAACATTTCATAGGGCCATTCACCTCTCCATTGAGTGGATGTGTTGGGAGTTCTTTCACCATCAGTCTCATTTCTTCGCATTGTAAGGAAAGAAAGTTTGTGAGGGCCTCAAGAGCCTTCCTTTGGGGGAAGAAGGAACCACAGTTCTCTTCCTTCATCGTGCTCTGATTTCATCAATTGACCAGCTCAAAACCATTGGTGATATCGGTGTCTTTTTGTGTTTATTGTTTCTTTATCCATATGCTCATAGTTTTTGTTTGTTTCAATTTAATTCTTGCTTGTAGTTTGTTTTGATTCCTCTAACCCTTTCTTCCACAGTTGTCATGCCCTGCAAGACCCAACAGGGCATGTAAGCACCCTCGATTTTCTCACCAGGTGACGAATTGGGTGTGAACACATAGTATATTCCAGAATATTCTATAACTATTTGTCATCGATATATGAGAGTTGTTGATCCGGATTATTTTGAGAAAGAAATGAATGCAGATATATAACAAGGAAATATGCAGATATATTACAATAAACATAGAGATACTGTAATGCACAATTTTCATTAATGAAAGGAATGTACAAAAACTGTAAAAATATAGAGTGAATGAACTCACTATAATGGTGACGTATTAACTCTTAGAAGAGATGTGAAGACTACGTTCATTCAAAAGAAGATGATGATGTTTACAATGAGGCTCCAAAGGATTTTTTAACATAACGAAAATCCAAAATCCTAACCCCGAAAGATGAAACGCCAAACGTTTTGTGGGTCCTGATGGGGGTAGTTGATATGTAAACTTCCTGAGTGTAGAGCTTCGTTTGGGGCACACAGTAGCTCGTTAGAAAGGTATATTAGAGAAGAAAAAAATTTGATTGTGCCCAAGAGAGAGACTTTGTTTCTCTCTTGGGCCCAAAATGTCAAAAAACGTCATTTATGGCCTCAAAACGGCTCCAGAAGTTTGGGACCTGAAAAAATGTAGAAAACCTACCAAGGTGGAAAATTGTATTTTGAGCTAGTGGAATAGGTGGGTGACCACTGATAACCACATGGATAATTACTTCCCCCTTAGGAATAAATGGTCTCCATTGCGTCAAGTTTCCGAGGAACATTTTGTTGAATGTGAACCTTGGTGAGTTGTTTTCCTTGTTGAAGAAGTTCTCTTGCTTAGCTTGTTGCAGGTGTTGATTAATTGGGTTGGTTGTCATTGATTTCAACCCTTGAAGCAAGTCTGGTACCAAATTCTGGTAACCCCAATAGTATTGTTAAGGGACTTAAGTTTGTTTGATATATAATAGTATGAATATTAGTATATATGTAGGTAAGACTATTCTAGATGGATAGTACATGTAATGCCATTTCTGGTGATATGTGGAACGTCACATAACTCCTCACAACTAGAGAGTTATTTCCTTGTGAAGGTGGATAACCCTCATGAGTTATATATAAGGTCAAATAAGTTAAATTATTATAGAAACTCCTAGAAGAAGTTGACTAGTCAAAGTGGGTGAAACTAGGAGTTAATCATGGGTTAAGTTGTTGCAATAAGAAAATAATTAAAAATAAATTAGTTTCACCTAGAAGTGGAGAGTTTATTATTTGTGGTTAAAGTGGTTATAAGTGGACAAATGGTTAGAAGTGGGTTAGCCCTAAAAGAAGGAAATTAGGTTAAGTTGGTTAGAAGGTAACCCCTTGAGGAAGCTACATGGAAGTATAAATAAGAGAGCAATGATATCCCATTATCACCTATTGAGCACACTGAATATCTATTACTGTGTAAGATTCACTACAGGTACCCATTGATACATATGAAGTTACGCAAGTCTGAGGTAGCACGAAGGGCTGACGGTGAAATTTTCAAAATTACAGAAAATACAGAAAAAAAAACCCTAATTGTTTAGGTGTACACGGGCTACAATGGAGAAGGGCATGTACGTATGTGGGATGGCATTATAATAGGAAACGTACATGTGGGAAAAGTCATAAAAACTTGAGAATATGAAGATGTCAAGTCTGTAGAGTTTGAAAGAAATCTCTCAGGAAGGTCTACAATGATCAGGTACAACATATCTGTCTATAGGTTCAAAAGGTATGTCTTATTTCTATATGTAGTTGGATTTTGTTGTCTACATGAGAAATGGTTATGGGGGTTTGAGGATTTTTCCTAGAGAGGTTATTGGTTGTATGGAACTTACTGTATAAGTCAGACCTATAGAAATACAATGCTGATATATTTGATATCTATCATTGGTACATCTTTTTATTGTTGAGGCACATCTTGTATTTCTTGGCATATGGTTAGTGGTTTTTGTGGTATATGGTTGAGAGCTTATAGCTGTGAAGTGGTTTTGAAGTTGTTGATGCAGTGTGAGGTTGTATATCAGTAAGGGTTTGATGTCTTGTCCGTGTGAGGGTTATTACACTTGTTCATTATTACAAACTCATGTATGGCACATGACTAGAGAGATATAGATGCACTTGGTTAAGGGATATGTATGAGAATGCATGTATAGGGCACAACTACAGTTTGGACACAGTGTCAGGTTGCAGGTTGATGTGATAGAGGAAGCAAAGGGTTATAGTTTTTTAGGAAGATGAAAACCTTAGTTTTCAAAAGGCATATGCAGACTGCAGTATATGCAGGTCACGTACATATGTAGGGTGCAATATATACAGTGCATAAACATACGTGAGTTGCAGTATGTACAAGTCACATTGTTGTTGGGTTTTGGATGTACAGGATGAGTATAGGTACAGGTTGGTTATAGGTCAGTGGCACAAGTTGGTTACAGGTTCTTGGCACAAATTGGTACAGTTTTACATTGGTATATATCACAGTGAGAGTGTGGCAGTGATTTCATCATTTGTGTTATAGCCCTAAAATGACCTATTCATGCATACATGGCCTTGGCCCTCTTACTTGCATATTTTTCCAAAGCACTGTTGAGAATCTCTTCTTAAAAAACCATTTTTTAGAATATGTATGCGCCCTAGACCATTACATACCACGTACATATGCTTGATGCACCACTACAGCTAGTGTACATATGCTTGTTACACCATTCCAGCCTACGCATGCTTGCAAAAGTTGCAAAAATTTTAAAGTTGCAAGGAATTCGTTGAAATTCATGGGCTATTGCAATTTTCCCAACTAATCCACCTGCTATAGCCTGTCACCCAACCGAATAACCATCCTTTTGTCATATAAAATGAGGTGTTAAGGTCTCATTTCACATCCAAGCATAAGAACAATGAAACTTTGCCCAATTTCACTTCCCCTTCTTGCCCAAGATTTTGCTGCCTTTTGTGAGATATTGCCTCAACATTCCCTCATCAACCCATTCTTCCTCCATTCAACCCATTCCCTTCCATTGAGGTGATCAAAAGGTTGAGAGAAGAAGTCCAGTCAAGTTGCACTTGGAGCATGGTAAAGAAGAGCTCGGACGAGGTTCACATGACGGTGGCCAACACAAATTGTAAGTTGTAATCTTTGTGTGATGAATAAAAGAATTGCATTTTCCTATCCCAAATGATGGTGTTTTGTATTTTTTCATTTGATTTATACTTATCATTTAATATCTAACCCTAACTCATGAATATAATAGCATGCTTGCAGTCCTTATTTTCCTATATTTGAATGCAAGTCATCCTTGGGAGGAGACTTGCAGTCAGTGGAACTACCAAGCTTGAGGAGATCATCACTAGACGTGGGATCAAAGGTATAGTTACCCGATCTCTTCTCTTATTTTTTTTCTTCACATTAGTTTTGGTATGTTTGGGGTAGAGTAAAATAGATTAACTTTTAGACAGTTATTCGCTCTATCTACATCTTGAACCATGGTGTAGTTAAAGGGGGGCTTTTTCCACTAGCAAAACTTGCGACCATATTGGGGATTGACTCTAGGGTTTTTAGGGGATTTTGGGTTGTTTGATTGGTTTATTTTCCTTTCAAGTTTTCTGAGTCTGTCAAGGGATTCTGGTCACCTCTAGGGTGCATACCAGTTGTCCCTTCCCTGTAAGACTGTTTATTCTTTTCATTTTTTGAAGAGATACAGAGGTGTACGCACCCTATCTTGGGTTAGCCTGTGTACATACGCGCTCTGCTCAGTAAACATACCACATACATACACAGGTTGTTGATGCAACATGTTAAGAACCAAACATCAATATAGCATAGAAAAACCTCAGGAAAAGTACTCAACGCCTTGAAAAAGAGATAATTTCAGATACTAAGCCTCTTTGAGGGGGCAACCTCCTTTTACCCCACTTAAATGTTCAAGTACAAGATGATTCAAAATGAAAATGTCTCCTTGGTATATATAGGAGACTAGG
>ML817822.1:42701-60718 GCA_009831015.1 Picea engelmannii | reverse complement strand
ACTTAAATGTTCAAGTACAAGATGATTCAAAATGAAAATGTCTCCTTGGTATATATAGGAGACTAGGAGGTATAATTGCAACTAATGGCCTAAAGCCGACATAAATAAAATAACATTACTAATCTAATATGCCCCAATTAAGGTGTAATGAGCCAATATTAGGGCTTAACACAACAACCCACATCTTTGTTTCATGAAATTTGTTTGAAAACTAGGGAGTTTGTCTCTTTCCTGATGTAAGTTCACACTTATCAAGGCTTTCTTGGATCAATCCAGAGTCTCTATTGTGGCCATAGCCTGGGTATAGGTTTCAGTTTACTTGTTATCTTAATCTTCTTGTGTTTACCCTAAATAGGTTTTAAGCAAGTTGTTGAGTTGTAGATCTGCCTTCTTGGTTTCTTGATTGAATCCCTGCGATCCGCAATGGGTTGAAGGTCTTTTCTAGTTTTGTTTCAGTTTTCTTTTTATCCTTTTTACTTGCTTTGAAAAAAGAAAAAGATTTACTTTAATTTTTTTTCTTTAAAGCGGTTCAAAAAAAAAATCCATTTTAGTTTGGTAAAGTAGTTAAATTTGATTATTTGCAAAAAGGAAAAAGAGTCTTTATTGTCAAGTTCTTTTTTATTTCTTGAAACATAAGTAGCTTGTAGTCAATTGAAAACAAATTTTAGGTTTTCTTTACAAGATCTTGAAATGTTATTTAAGAAAAGTTGAGTTGAGAAAGAGTTAGTTACAAAGCTTTCCTTTTAAATTCAAAGTAATTTTTCTTTCAAGTGCTTTAATTTTTTCCTCCTTTTTATCTCTTTATAACACCATTAGTTTCACTATCGTACCTTGTGAGTAAATAAATCCTTTAAAAAGAATGCTTAATCTAAAATATACTAGACTTTTTTGTTTGTAGGGTTCACAAACTAGTTTAGGGTTTTAGGGCCTTGAATTAGGTTTGGAGAGAAAACTCTTCAAGGTCGTTAAATCAAACATTAGAGTCTGAGTTAGGGAGTTCTTAAGTCCAGTGTCATAAAAGTTATTCAGGAGCCCCCTATAACACAGGGGATAAACATGAGGTCGCGTGAGAAAAGGTAGTGGAGATAACCCCTCCAAATTCGGACTAAACGTAGTGGGGAACGTATATTGAGGGTCTGTCTCAGGAATAATACCGATTGCATTTTCCTATGGAGCTTCATGGACCTAAAATCTGTTCGAGATCCTTTGTTGTCTTCTAGAACATTTTATTTCAATACCCTTGATAAGCTTTAGACTTGTTATCCTACTCATTACGATATTCCCGACTATCAACTGTACCCACCTAGTGACTGACTGTGAGCTGGCAACTTAGTTTCCCATTTTCTAGGGACTTACACGGGTGACTACAGGGGTATATTGTGGTAATGGGGAAAATGTCGGTTTGTGCTTTGCAGAGTATACCCGGAGGGTCCTTCCGTGTTCGAGTTTCACTTGCACCGATTAGTTTCTCTAGTGTCGATTGGCGTAATTGTCCTTCCTACTAGATATTCGACTACTTGATTTGTCTTTAGGAAACTTTTTATTGTATGTTTGGTGTTTAAACACTAGTTAATATTTACCATTTTGGTTGATCATTTCATAAGTTGGAAGATCAACTGCTCCATTGGTCATGAAGACTTCAGGGCCTGTCGTTGGTAACATTGGAGCCACATCCTCCACCGTTACGGCAAAGACTTGACCAAGAAGGGTCATTCGAAGTGACTGAGCCGTAGGAAACTATGTATGAGATTGTTCCACGAGGAGACTATTCGACTCCAGAGGAACCTACTATTTCTAACCTTGAGGAAGAGGCTCTCAGGCCAGCCAACCCTTCGATTACTGACTTGTCGGTGCCAATCCATATTCAGGTTGTCCCTCGTAAGGTGACACCTTTTGAGTGCCAGCTAGTCCTATGAGCGGCAATGAAAGCGAATGTTTATACTTCGTCCAAGAGTCCTCATACTCCTATTACGGCTACTACCATAGAGGGAATCCTACCTCCTCTCCCACCTTCGCTAGTCTGGACCATAGTGGTATCAAATCCTTCAACTTTGGGTAGTGGTATGATACTATTATCGGCTTCGACCATCGCTTTGTTTACTTAGAGTGCGATGGTCCCTCCCTTCTCAGATGGGATGCCCAACTTTGATTCAAACTCATTTCTTATGTACTCTACCTTACAGACCATGGGTTTGCGAGAAAGGATCTTAACACTCCCATGAAAGGGTCAATTGGGGGTGCTTCTGTCCCTTTTAATGCTATCCCTTATGGTGGGGGTCATATATCTCCTCCATCCCCTTCGCTCGGTGGTGATTTTCAGTAGCCAGTAGGGACAAACGCTAATTATAGCTTGTTCGATGGAGGAAGTTTAGGACCTTTTCCTTATAAAACATCAGTGGGATATATGCCATTCTCTTTGTTTGGTGTGTTCATAAACAATTTGTTTTCTTCAGCTGGGGGCAACCCTGGGTTTGGGAAACAGAACCCGAGTGAAGGGTATTATTCCTTCACAGGGAGTGACGACTGGAGTTTTCTCCACTCAGGGTATTTGGAATCCTTGGCAGGGATCAGTTCCCTCGCAAGGGATATCAGTCCCTTCCATGCTCAATGGAACCTTGAGCAGGGCTATGTACCTATGCCCATCGAATCGGTTGGGGGAATCCCCTTGCAAGGTCCTTGGAACACAATGCAGAGAGAAATCCTCACACAATCTATGCCATCCAATTACGTGAGTCAACTGATGATACCCCAATAGATACATTTTCCCTATGTTGTTCAAGGGCACAATTTTTACCAGAACCTTGGCTAGCATTCCAACTTTTCCTGGAAACCTCTTGCCAGTCAAACTCCAGGACCCTCTTTTCCTATAAATAGTTCACAACTGAAACTACCATTTATGGCAATGTTAGATCTGTCAAACTTGTGAGATTATTGAATGACCCTATTTGTCATGATCCACATTAGCCCCCCATACCGACTAAGTTTCCCTCAGATATTCCAAAATTTGAAGGCAAGACTGGTGAGGATCTAGGTGATCATGTGACGACTTTTCATTTATGGTGCTCGTAAAACTCACTAAGGGACAACTCCATTTAGTTGTGCCTTTTTCAATGCACCCTTATAGGGGGTGCTGGGAAATGGTATATTGATCTCAATCACTTAAGGTAATCTTACTTCAACGACCTGGCGATGGTCTTCTTGAACCATTTCCAGTTACTTGTGAGATACGATGTCAACACTGAATTAATGGCCAACTTTGAGAAAACCAAGGCCGACCACATCTCTGATCATATCCGATAATGGTGGTGTCGAAAGAGATTAATTAAGGTCTAGGTCCATCCTGCTTTATTGCTTGAGTGGTTCCTAAATTATTTGGTTCCCTGCATATCCAAGGACGTAGCAACTTCCAGAGTTTTTTTATAAGAGGAGGATATTATGAGAGTGCATCATCTTGAACTGATCTACTCTCAGTATGGCATTCTCTATGATATTTTTCCAGATGTGTCGCAGTCTATTCTCAATAAGGCCAATAAAAAGTTTGGACCCCATGTCTATGGTATTGTGGGCTCAACGCAAAGCAAGTCCATGGATCTGTTGTCAAACAAATTGCAACAATTGTCGATACAATAGACTGTGGCCAGATAGACTTCTAGTTCGGTTGTTCCCCCTAACTAGACATCGAACGTACACAGTGTGTAGTCGATGAACACTAAGGCCAACCAATAGCCTGAGGGAAAGAAGAAACAATGGAATAAGAAGGGTAAAGGGGATAAAAAGGATAAAAATAATGTCGGTGGGGGGGAAACGAAGAAGAAGAAGAAGTCGAAGTATCCATGTAATCTTTGCATGAAGGACCACCTGACTCATTTATGCCCTCGGCTTGTAGAATCTCAAAATCTATTGATGCAGCAACAACCTATCGTGTTGATGAACCCTTTTCCACAAGGGAAAAACATGGCTCATGCTTCAACATCCTCGAGCACGGAAGCGGGCAGTCAGGGACCCTCCGCGCCTACCAATAACAGCCCGACCAAAAATATTTACATGACGAAGGTCGAGGATAATATAGAGACCAGGGCCCAAGATTACGAAATGATGGAATCTATCGAAAAGGGAAAGGAATCCACAAACCCACTGACTCCTCTCCAGATTGAGAAGGTGATCAAAGAAACAATGACTTGCATCCCAAAAGGTGCTTTTAAGAAGGCTTCTCATAATCCAAACACGAGGGTTGCACAGAACTACTTTGTTGTAGAATATTTTGTACAAACGCCTTGCGCGATGTTGGCTTTGGAGGTACTCCATAGTTTCCCTTCATAGAGAAAATATTTGTTATCTGCCTTGGGATTGACAGAGACTTGTAACTCGGGAGCGATCATTTTTTATCCAACCGACTTAAAACTCTGTCTTCCTTACCACATTGTGTTTCAGATAGTAGTGGCTTACACCATGAAATATTTTACTCGGAACACTTTCCATACAGTTTTTGATGAGGGTGCCTTGACTTGCGTGATGTCGTTGGCATGTTTGAAGGCCATTGGCCAACATGGGTTGTCTCTATCGCCTACGTTTCTTACGAGGTTTTATGGTCGGTCATTCAGACCACATGGAATCATTCCTTCTTTCCTTGTGTATTTGGGAGGAAAAACTGTGTGTGTCGAATTTGAAGTGGTCAATGCACCTCTTGACTACAACCTGTTGTTAGGAAGGAGTTGGAATTATGTGATGCATGCAGTTGTTGCTACGGTTTTTCGAGTTTTGTGTTTTCCACATGAGGTCCATATTATGACCATTAACCAGTTGTCCTTCTCCCATCCTAACCCTTCATTAAGGGATTCCACGGTCTCTATGATTGATAGTTCGCACCCCAGTATTGTCAACTTAGGTGCTAGTTTATTTTCGTCGTTGATGGGAACTTTTGATTGCCCACCACCTTTTGGTGATGTCAAGCTTATATTGTATGTTCCCGACTAGACTAGGACTGCAATTCTACAAGTGTCATGATTTCGAATGAGATACTTTAATGATCTATGGAATTTACCTTCCCCATCAGCCTTGATGGAGAGGACAGAGCATCCTGGCATGGCCATACCCTAGTCCGTAGCTGAGGTTTCGTACAACATTGTCCAACAAACTTCGGTCAACCTCGATCCAACTTTCTCACAAGATTTAGATCTGGTTCTCGAGCCTATTTGGGCTCATGGTTCTCTTGCCACTCAAGATCCCTTAGACCTGGTCTTTCCCTTTGACGAGGAGATTCTCGAGGCATTGACTGGTCTCGATAGACCTTGGGATTATCTACATCATAGATATTACTTCTTTCCCAAGTTAAGGAGAATAGAGGGGGGATAATTTGTGTTGACCATGAATGGAGATAATTATTGCCCTATCAATCCTATGGATACACACAGAGTTTATGTCGAGGGTAACATGGAAAGTATCACCACAATGATTTCAATAGATATATTCAAAACCCCTGGCATTGTGGAGAATGTTTTCGTCGGAGCAGACTTCTCCCTCGAAGAGATTCAAACTTACAATGAGTTATTCAAGGAGTTCTACGATGTTTTTTCTTTGTCTTATGAGGAAATGTCAGGAATTGACCCACGAATTGTCGATCATGAAATTAGGACTTATTCTAATGCCAAGATATTCTGATAGAAGATTCATTTGGTAAATCCTCGAAAAGCGACAACAATTAAGGTAGAAGTAGAAAAAAATCTCAAATCCAATTTTATCTACCTTGTATAGTTGATGAAATAGGTGTCAAACCCGGTTCCGGTTAATAAGAAATAAGGTATGATTCACATGTGCATGGACTTCTATGATTTGAATAAGGCATGTCTGAAAGACAACTTTCCCACCCTGTTCATCGATCAGATTGTCGATGAGTGCACAGACTGTGAGGTATTTTTGTTCATCGATGTTTTCTCGGGATACAATTAGATTCAAATCAGACCCAAGGATCAACATAAAACAATGTTTATTTGTCCTTGGGGCACATTCATGTATTGTAAGATGCCTTTTGGCCTAAAGAATGATGGAGCCACCTTTCAGTGGGCCATGCTGTTTTCTTTTCATGACCTTAGACACATAGTCGAGGCGTATCTTGATGATATAGCATCATGCTCTCGCAAGAGATATGATAATCCCATTCATCTTTGGCTAATATTTGAATGATGTCATTACTATCAGATTCGCTTGAATCCTAACAAGTAAATTTTATCTGTGACATCAGGTTGTCTCTTAGGTTTTATTGTTTCGACAATAGGGATCATGGTCGATCCTCTCAAGGTTGAGGCGATAGTTCAATTGCTTCCCCCTTGCATGATACTCCGGCTTCAGAGATTGCAGGGGAAAGCAAATTTTCTTCAGCATTTTGTCATGAATTACATCGAGATCACTAAAGGGTTTATGCGTCTCTTGAAAAAAGGGGTCCCATTCTATTGGTACGAAGCCGCTCAACGCTCCTTTGAAGCATTGAAACATTCCCTAATGTCTGCCCCTCTGCTTTAGCCTCATTATTATAACACATACTTATTGTTGTATTTGGCTACTACAGAGTCGACCATCGGCATGGTCTTGGTTCAAGAGGATGATCTACTCGAAGAGAATGTTATATATTACCTTAGACGAGGCCTGGTTGGGTCGGAACTCAATTATTCTCATGTTGAGAAGCTTACTTTGGCAGTAGTTCATTTTTTCCAACAGTTTTGTCACTACATTTTGCTTCACATGACCATTTTTATTGTCATTGTGAACCATTTCCAATATGTGTTAACACAATGGGTCATTGGCAGAAATATTAGTAAATGGATTGTAATCCTCCAGGAGTTTGACTTAGATTTTGTTTCCGTGAAATCCAAAAATCCATTGGTCTTTGCCGAACTCATTTTGGAACTTTCGGTCGAGTCTAGTGATATCACACCCGAAGAATCTCCTATCAAAGGAGATCATTTTCTAATTGCATCTTCAGACCCCTGGTATGGATATATACTAGTATATATCTAAACTTGGAAGTGCCCCACTTCTACTTCACGTGATGAGTGTTGACACATTCAACATCAAGCACAAAATTATCTTATACTCAATGACACTTTGTATCGCCGAGGCATGGATTTCATTCTTCGTCAATGTATTATCCATGAAGAAGCAGAGCTCGATTTGAATGAATGTCACACTGGAGCATGTGGAGGTCATTTTTCTGGGTTGGCAACAACCCAAAATATTCTATGCATAGGTTACTTTTGGCCCTCGTTAATCAAGGATTGTGTTGAGGCGATCAAGAAGTGCCATCCATGCTAGATATTCTATCGAAAGATGCGGGAACATCCTACTCCCATGTTTCCTGTCATCATTGTTGGTACTTTCACCAAGTGGGGGATTGATTTCACTACATGTCACCTGGCCTTATCCAAAGGGAATTGTTACATCATCATAGCAATAAACTACTTCAAAAAGTGGGTCAAGGCTATGCCAATGTTTAAAAATGATGGTGAAACAATGACTCTTTTCATTTTTAATCAGATAGTAGAAAGGTTCGACATTGTGAAGGAGATTGTCACTGACCATGGAAGTCACTTCCAAAACAAAATGATGAAATAGTTAACTTCAAATCTTGGGTTCATGAAAGAAAAATCGTCACCTTATTACCCGCAAGTGAATGGTCAGGTTGAAGTTGTGAACAAGTCTCTCAAGACTATTCTTCAACGAACAATCAATTATGCCAAGTCAAATTGGAATTCGATGTTGTACTCAACATTGTGGGCCTACCGAACATCTGTGAATACTACCACCAGTTTTTCACCTTTTCAACTCGTATACGGGCTGGAAGTAGTCTTACCTATTGAGTGTTAGATTACTTCTTTAAATCTGGCAGTGGAATTACTGTCGGACACTTCACTTCTTGAGTAATGCCTACTATATGTCAAGAAGGTCAATGAGCAATGTCGTGATGCAGCCTCAGATAATGAGTCTCATAAGAAATGAGTCAAGTGTTAGTATGATCGGTCTGTTCTCCCTCATATTTTCTCCAAAGGTGATCTTGTCTTGGTCTATGATCAAGACAAACATCCCCTGGGAGTAGGCAAGTTCAAACCCATGTGGTTCAGACCATTCATTGTGAAAAAGGTATTGAAGAAGGGCTCTTACCATCTCGTTGATTTTGAAGGAAATTCCTTGGCAGAGCATAGAAATGGGCTCTACCTCAAGAATATTACTCTTAGGTTGGTCACCTGGGTGACTTCTTGTACATATGTATAGCTTCTTATACAGTTTTTGTCTTTTTTTTGTTTTGTGGATGTGTATTTATTTATGTCTTCTTTTTCACTATGGTAGATGTCAAGTGAATCGGAGGTGTATTTTGGGTTCGCAGATGGTGCTAGCCGACACACTTGGAGGCTTGCTTCCACAACTTGGGTGATTTTCACACCTAGAGGCTAGTTGCTATCTTCTGGAGGTATTTGTCTAGGTGACGCTACAAACAATGTTGTCGAATACGGTGTAGTGATAGATTTTCTTCGTGAAGCTTTGTCGCTTGGCATTTCTCACCTTCAGGTCTATCTAGATTCTCAACTGGTTGTGTCCCACTTTGCACCGATGTTTCCTTAGAGTACGTCTCTTAGAACATTCTTTCGATTATATTACGTATATCCATGTTCCTAGGAGATTTAATCATATGACAGATACTCTAGCTAATCAAATATTAGATTGGCATGTTGCACACATATAAAAAGAAAAGCACATACATACACATGTACATACATTTGTAAAAGATGTAATTCATAAGACATAAAATATTTATATATATATATCAAAAAGTGCCATGAGTACATTGGTGGGCGTGAACTCCTCAAACAATAGTGTTCAATATACATCGTTGGGCTTATGCCCTCAAAAAATACATGTACAAAAGGTTCCCTCGGTAGATCAAAAGGTCGATCCTATCTAAGCATGGGGCCTATTGGCTCTACCATAATGCACAACGATGTTGGCCAAATGTCAGAATATCTGGACCCGTGTCTATGGCACCCCTACTACATGAGGCTACATAGACGGCGGGAGATCCTCGATCTCAGCCATGGGGACGGTGCGAGTCAGCTCAATGAGGTTGCGCTCCACGCGTCTCAAAACTCTCTCAGACTCTCCGGTTGGAGGTCCCCCTACATTTGTTGGTCCTCCGACTACTATTGTTCCTACCTCTGGTTGAGGACATCATTGAGTCCTCACGAATTCCGCTGGGTGCACTGGTCCCACATATGTACATAGAATATACACAAGAGTCAATACTCTATACATATATAAAAATGATATATATAAAATCAATTAAAAATTAAATAACTTTAAAAGCATGTTACCTATCTCGCCTTGCTCCTCTCCAAGAGGCATGGGAATGTCTGGATCTCTGGAGAACTTGATCCCAACATAAGGGTAGTCCTTGATCGTCGAAATCTGTCCTATCCACAAGTCAAAAAATTTGTCATCGAAGGCCTTTATGGTCCTCCCTCCACCCTGTCATGGAAGCAATCCTTCCCACCTACATATTGTTGCGAAGGAGGCCACATGCCCCCATACTGTCTCTCTGGGACTGATATTGGGAACCCTCTCGAAGAAGGAGGAACATAAAATCGTACCAAACCCAAAGTTCTTGTTGGTAGGCTGTCGACACTCTGTCAGTTGTCTCTCCATGCACATCAACATGGTCGTGCTCCAGAAAAAAAATATGTACCTCTTGACACTGAATGGCACAACACATGTGTGCCCAGGAGGCCTAATGCAGGGACGTGGATCCAGTAATCCACCCAATCAACAACAATATCACTCGTAGATTCAAACTGGTAATCTTGTGAATCGACACCTGAGAACCTATCTTCTTAATGTCGGCCTCACAGTATATCCGGATATAATCCTCGATGTTGAAAGGCCCAGGGGGGGATTTCCTTAGATTGACCAGTTCCCCTCTCCTAGAGAGGCCATTCAAGAAGTAAATTTCCTACATCGTAGGGGTCAGTGATTGATCTTGTAACATGAAGGAATCTGCATCCGAGTTCCAATAATCCACAAGAGCGTTGAGTAATCTAGGTTGTGCCCTCATAAACAGACACTGGAAGAAATTCCATAGCCCACATTGTTTTAGTGAGGAGATGGTTGTAGGGTCCTCTTCGACCAAAATGTCAATATCCTCATGCTCCCTCTCTGTCCAGTGGACATACATCCTGTTTCATGGAAAAATGGAGGAAGTTTAGTACTTGCATTTTTATTTTTTCCAAGCTTGCAAAGGTGTACGAGAGTTTTTTTGGCCAAAGTCACGTATGTATGCGGGAATATTGTTTTATTCCCGAGTAAATACGCGGATTTTCCTTGGATACCTCACTTACACGTAGGGCCTCTCTTTTTAGGAGAGAATGCGCCCTCAAAAACTAAAATAAATGCATAATTGAAGTATGGAAATGCAAGAGGGATGATTTTGTACTTACTTGGTCCAAGTAGAAGTTTTTTTCATCCATTGAAGTTCCAAGAATCAACTCTTTTAGCAAAGGGGTTTTTCTCCTTTTGGTTAATTTTCGAATTGCAATGGTAAAAATGAGTTGTCAACTTCTATTTATAGACTTTTTTGGCCTTTTTTGCCACTTTTTGGCCCCCTTTGTCATTTTTCCTAGTTTGGTGATCACTTGATTCCGATTTCGAGTTTCTTATCGGACGTTCCAATACTCTTTTCCTTTTGGTTTGGTAACTTTTTTGGGGATGGGTCACTTTTTAGTATCCTTTGGTAAAAGTTGTTTTTTCCAACATTTTTCATATAAGTTAGGATTTCGTCTCTACTTTCTGCATCTGTTTGTCTTTTCCTCTTTGCCATAGGATCGACCCCACCGAAGTGTGACATGGAACATTCATTTCTTCTCTAGAAATGTTGTAATTAGCTGGTAGAGCCTCCCTTTACATGGATTCTCTAGGTAGATCCTTGTTGCATTTTGGCGTCCATGTTGTCAATAATGACTATAGTTTTGGGAGTCCTTGTTAGTCCTATCATGATTATGATATTAAGCCTCATTCATTTGATGTACCATCATTCTTGGCCTTACCCTCAGTACTCCCCAATGAGCAGGCTTTGTTGTCTTTCAAGCTCGCATTAAAATTTGAAAGAAACATCCGATGAGACTGTATTTATTCTTCTTGATCTTGTTTAGATTAACTGAGAAAAGTATCCCCCTAGAGTCTTCTTTAAGCCCTTTTCATACTCTCTAAACATGAAAATATTGTCGATCGATCGTGTTTCCCTTCACACTCACCAAAATCAAATTTGAAGGCACATCTGTCCGGTGGTAATTTACCCTTTTTTGGTTTGGATGGCTAATTTCACGAATAAAGGTATGCTCTAGGAACTTCGGTTCGCTAGAAGAGTATTCTCAGGCATAAGTTTAACCCTTTTTCGGGCCTAAGGGACTAAATCTTCAAAAAATGAACATTCTCCTTGGTTTTGGTTTATCACCTTTTTCGGGCCTTGGAGATTACTTACCAAAAAGGAACCCCCACAGATTCCATAGTTAAGATCTTTTCAAACTCCCTAAAATTGAAAATATCGTCGAGTGACCTTGTTCCTTCAAACTCATTAAATTGGTGCAGAAGAACAACTACTTCCATAATTTTAACCCTTTTTCTAGCCTATAGATTATAGTGGAAAAAGGTATGCCTTGGGAGATTCGTCATGCCGGGAGAGTTCTCCTCGGTTACTTTTATACTTTTTCTAGCTAAGGAGACTAAACTCAGAAAAAGGTTGTGAGTCCATAGTTAAGCTATGTTCAGCCTCCTTAAAATTGAAAAGAATGCCAAGTGATCTTGTCTTTATCACACTCATTAAAATGGTTTTGAATAGAAGTATTTTTGGTGCGAGTTTAACCATTTTTTAAGCCGACTAGACTATCTCCGAAAAAAGGTACTCCCTGGAGTCTTCTTTCAAACTCTCTAAACGTGAAAAAACTATAGAGATTACCTTCTCTGGGCTCGTTAAAATTACATGGAACGGGTCTCATTGTGTCTTGATTAATCTCATTTGCATCTCTACATATTTGGCCTAATGTCAGCTCCATGTTTCTCTCAACTGAACCTTTGAGGCATGCCTTATACGCAAGCCTTGTAGCACTTCTTGCCACTGCGACCTGACACCTTGACCCATGGAGGAATTTTCCCCAAGTGTCCTTTTACTGCACATGTCTCCTTTCTCTGAGCATTAGTATGTTCCTTGCACTTGGAACTAGTATTATTGCTTGCGACACTCATTCCTCCTTTGTAACGTAGCATTATTTTATTCCTTTTCAAGATCTTAAACAATTGAAAAAGACAAAAAAATAAAATATTTCAAAAAGAGGGGATGGAAAATATGTATTATTTTATCAATAGCACAGAGAGTCACCCTTAGACAAATCACATCCTTTTGTTTGTTCTCCAAGCATTGGGACCTAGTATGACCTTAGGAAGTTGTTCTCACTACATAGAGTTGTGTCCTCCTCTGTTTGGTTACTCTTCCAAGCACATGGAGAGTTTGTGTTGCCTCTTGCATCATGAACTTATGTCAATTTCATGCTTCCTAATTCTGATCATCTTTCATGCTCTTTTCCAAGGGAAGTTTCACTCAACCTGAGTCAGCCTTTCCCCAGTTTGTCTCTTTCCCTTCATGAGTCGGCCATCCTGAGTGTCCAGTCAAGTCCTCATTCAAAATCAACAAAGTTCTTTTCCTGATCATCAAGATCCTCATGTATTTTCTCGACGAGCCGTCGAATACCTTAGGGTAGTGAGTTATACACTCCCATTATACTCCTACCTGATTTTTGAAGATCTTGAATTTTTTTCTCGAGCTATGAAGACCTCATCTCCAGCCATCAGGTGCCACTAGCTTCTTGAAAATAGATACTATACTTGTATATCTTTGACTGATTTTGAGATGTAGATCCATTGTGTATTTCTCACGGATACACTTTATATAGTTATATGACATGGATATCCATTTTATTTGATTGGAATCCATGATTTATTATATCCTGAGCATAGGTATGCCCGCCTCAAAGAGACAATTGTTGTTTTGCAGATGGCACCTCCCGAACTCTGGTACTAGGATCACTCAATTTCGTACAATGGTGAGGATATTGTAATTTACTTCGACCATCTGTTTCTCTTATGACCTCACACATTAGGGGGCATCTATTATAGCCCTAAAATTCCCTACTCATGCATACATGGCCTTGGTCCTCTTACTTGTATATTTTTCCAAAACACTGCTGAGAATCTCATCTTAAAAAACCATTTTTTAGAAGATGTACGCACCCTGCACCATTACATCCCGCGTAAATATGATTTATTCACTACTACAACTAGCATACATACACTTGTTGCACCATTACAACCAGGGTATGCTTGCAAAAGTTGCAAAAATTAAAATTTTGCAAGGAATTCATTGAAATTCGTGGGCTATTGGAAGTTTCCCAACTAATCCACCTACTATAGCTCGTCACCCAATTGAATAACCATAATTTTTTCATAATGAAGGAGGCATTGGGGTCTCATTTCACATCCAAGAATAAGAATAGTGAAACTCAACCCAATTTCACTTCCCCTCCTTGCCCAAGATTTTGTTGCCTTTTGTGAGATATTGCCTCAGCATTCCCTCATCAACCCCTTCTTCCTCCATTAAACCCATTCCCCTCCATTGATCTGATCAAAAGTTTTAGAGAATAATTCCATTCAAGGTGCACTTGGATCATGGTAAAGAGGATCCTAGACCAGGTTCACGGAACGGTGGCTGACACAGATTGTAAGTTGTAATATTTGTATGAGGAATCAAAGAATCACATTTTTTTGTCCCAAATGATGGTGTTTTGTGTATTTTCAATTGATTTATACTTATAATTTAATATCTAACCCTAATTCATGAATAGAATAGCATGCTTGTAGTCCTCGTTTTCCTATCTTTGGATGCATGTCATCCTGTTGACGGGCGAAAATGAATGCTCGTCAACTCGAGGAGTGGATCCAGTCCGGGGTTGTCTAAATAACCCAAGCCATTTGGAATGATCCACCCTGGTGGGTTTAGCGGCTCTGTTGGCCGATCTAATTCCTAAGAAAACAAAAGAAAAAATAAACTAAAGAAACTAATCTAAGTGGAAAAAGCAACTACAACAAATTATATACAAATCTGAAATATATATATACAACTTACTTACTAATATTATACAATAATAATTCTATGAAATTAAATTTTCAGCTATCAATACAATTAAATCTCAATTACATATGTACAGTATTTACAGATTACAGATTTTAAATGAAAACATGCAAAAAGTCATTTGTAAATTGTCCTATGACAACAAAACTATTGTTTTTTTATTTTTATAGTTTTATGAGAAAGAAATAAAATGAAAACTATCTAAGCTAAGAAATTAAAATAATAATCCTAACTATGAATCTGAACTATATATATCTATCTAAACTACTTAAATAAAATTAATACACTAACCTGTAATAACGCTTTCCAATTTGTCCCGTGCAAAGTATCTGATTCAGCTATTCGATGGGAGGAAACCCGCACCAGATTTTCCACAAGATTCTTGTAAATAGGAAGTAGCAGTTCTCTTTGAATATAAATTATAAGACAAACAAGACATAAAAATGACAACAATCTTAAAATTTGCAAATCATCACATTTAGATAAACCCGTATGCGAAGATTTGTACAAAATGATTCATTTAACGAAGAAGATAAACCTTTAATTAATTAAATTGAAACACAGTAATTGTTGTACTTTAAAATAAGAGACATCAGATATGGACAACACATCAACCAAATCACATCAACCTGTGACAAATTATGATAACTAAAGTATTCGATAATTGATTGCAAACTGATATGAAGAAAACTTGAAATAAAAGTTTGATATATTGAAAGCTAAAGCTGTTACAAAACATCCACTTTCATCCCAATTTGTATCCTCATAAGTCCAAAGTCTTTCTTCTCCCAACAGTGATGGCTTCATTACAAAAAATAACAAGTATTTAAAGGCCACAGGGTAAAACATCCCTGTGGGAATTATCAAAACAGTTTACAAAAATCTGGGAACAATCTCCCAAGTTTCTATTTCTACCTATGACTAACAACTTGAAACAAAAAAAATATGTTCTAAACTACCACAGCATGTTCAATTTTCCATTTGAAATTCATATGCACCTGAAAGTGGAGAAGAATACACAAGTTTAGATAATGTTTTATTTGTAAAATTAACAGAAATCAAAATTTTAAGACTAGCTACAGAATCTTGCGATTCTGTAGCTGGTCTAATTTGAAAACAGAACCGTTTTAAATCAATCCAAAACTAACAAAAATATATTCGACCTATTGAACAAATATTTAATTACTAATTGAAAACAAAGCAAATCGTTCATGCCAGAAGCAACCAAATCTTTATGCCAATTTGAAACAGATAGAAATCATGTTTTATTAACCGAATGGTAACAGGGATATATGCAATCTGTTAAACACCTTTTATTACCAATTCGGAGCAGACATAATCGTTTTGATAATTCGAAACCAACAAAATCATTTTTGAATCAATCTCAATCAAAACAGACTATAACCGATCAAGCAAATCTTTCATATTCATTCAGTACAAATGCAATAGTTTATGTCGACTCAGGACTTAACAAAATCATTTTTGAATCAAAACAAAACTAACAGAATCATTTTTTAATTCAAAACTAACAGAACTATATCAAACCAATCTTCAACGCATATACAAACAACTATGCTAATTGAGGGCATACAATATCATTTCAGAATCAAACCAAAAGAAATGAATCGAACTAACTCAAGGCCGACACAATCGTTATACTAATGCAAAGTCGTATCAATCAAAACATAGTTGTGTCCAATTTTAGCAAACAAATCTTTTGTACATGATTCATCACGAAATCATTTTTGGTAATTCGAAAATAACAGAATCGTTTTGAATCTATTAAAACAAACAGAACTAATCAAAAGAAAATCCAATCGGTCATACTAATCAAAATCGATGTTGAAATACATACCTAGGTAGTAGGAAAATGATTCGATCAGGATAACTTTGAATTGACAAAGGTCGTTGCTGCCTCAACATTTCTAAAGACAATTGAACCGATGGTCTTTTGCTTCTTCTCGTTGGATTGTAGCCTATCTTTCTCCTTTGACAACGTAGTAACTCATTCCTCTAATGATTTAATCTTAGATTGCAACATGGGAACGCCGGTGTAATAACGTTCAAGCCAATAATTTAATTGTTTGCAAGGTGGTTGATTTGGCCTTGGCATTATAGGTGAGGGTTCATTCAAGTTACCAGGGGTTTCACTGTGAAGATTAATTCCCAAGAATTTAGGGTCGTTCTTGAGGCACGGAGGTAAGTTGGAAACATAGTCATAGGGTTCCATAGAGCAGAGGCCATGAAAGTAAGGGTATTCCTTGGCTAGGAAACATTCAATATTAGAGTCTGAATCCTCGCTCAATATGATAGGCTTCTGGTCAGTGCTATGTCTAGGCTTGTTCTGAGCACATCTCAATATCCATCGTGCATTTTTCTTTCCCTTACTGTTGACACCAGTATCACCTTTGCCTTTCTTCCTTACAGGCCTCTTGACGGCCTTAGTATTGTCTTTAGCACATGGGTCGGCCATGGTATCGGGTAGGTCAAAGTTGGGGCAATTCGAGGGTTTGACAGGGGGTAGAAGGGTAGGAAATGGCATGGTAGGCACAACCAGGGTTTTAGTGACCACAACCTTGTCTACCAGAACACACTCGGGAGTGGCAAAGCCATTCCTCGATAGAAAGGCTTGCCAACAGTCACCACTAAGGCTCAGATGATGAACGATAATAATTTTGATCAAGTAGTGATGGAAAAGGCTGCTATTAGCCTTTTCACACTTAAATCATTTGGACATCTTGTACAGAGTGCAAAGGAGATAGTGCAGCATGTTCATAGGGTAGTCTATAAAATTCATCAATAACTGAAGATGATACAGAAATACCAAACCATAACGACCTTCGCAAGTCACAAACTACTTAATAATTGCCAATAGATCATGCCACCTGGGTTTGAGGGTAGTGACAGGCATACCTCTATCACAACTAACAATATTTCTCGATGTGAATAGGAGCGGCCATGGCACCTCGTCTACTTTGGATTTCTTAAACCACCTCTTCCCTTTAGTTGGTAAGCCTGTAGCCGAGATAAGGAATTCCTTATTTAGCTCGAGTTGTATGTCTCCGACCTTAGCCCTGCATCCATCAAAGGTGAGGGAAAACTGTTGGGCTACCGAAAGGTTGAAACCCTCAAATATTTGGATAAAAACTAGCCAATCACTATTTTCCAAATCCTCACAAGCATTGTCGAATAGTAGGAGTGTTTGGCTGTCATTAGGTTCTATGCGCACCACAGGTGCCATAGGAGAGGGAACACAGTGGGCAGGGTAAACAGACAGGGGTTTGGGACAGGGTATACACAAGATTTAATGCGCAGAGATTTCCCCAAAAACCAACAGAGGTAACCCGGGATAGAAGGCGGGCATTAATGCCTAAGTGTGCAAGGGTGGTGGAACGAAACAATCCATGCAAAACATTCATATCAAATGTACAATCGACGGTGTTATCACTGAAATTTCGTCCGCACAGGGCGACAAGAACTCCGCATCATCAGCACAGAAAAACAGTCATTCATGGCACAAGGATTAACTCCACAGCACAACAAAACGGCCAAAACTATACAAAATTGGCTAAAAAATTAAAAAGCGCATCGCACCCATGGAAAACGCGCGTATGCGCGCTACATCTTCGTACATCAGGCGCATATGCGCGGCTGTGGATTACAAAACCCGCGCGCCTGCCAAACGGCGCATTTATGAAGCTGGTCGGCCTCCCAACCACTATTGGATCGGCTCCCAAGTCGATTTGACATCAAATCCGAGCTCAATCTACGGGGGGAGGCTGGTCAAAGACCTAAGGGTGCC
>ML817822.1:0-24265 GCA_009831015.1 Picea engelmannii | reverse complement strand
AGGATGAAGTCTTTTGGTGATGTGTTCTAAGGTATGTTATTTTCAGGTCATCTTACCATTTTTGCTATAACTTTTTTTCTAGAATGATTCAAATGGTGAAATCGCTATGGTATTGAGAAGACATATCAAGGTACCTCTGGTAACAGAAATATATTCAACCTATTCAACAAATCTTTAATTACTAATTGAAAACAAAGCAAATCGTTCATGCGAGAAGTAACCAAATCTTTATGCCAATTTGAAACAGACAGAAATCGTGTTTTATTAACCGAATGGTAACAGGGATATATGAAATTTGTCAAACACCTTTTATTACCAATTCGGAGTAGACATAATCGTTTTGATAATTCGAAACCAACGAAATCATTTTTGAATCAATCTTAATCAAAACAGACTATAACTGATCAAGCAAATCTTTCATATTCATTCAATACAAACGCAATAGTTTATGTCGACTCGGGACTTAACAAAATCGTTGTTGAATCAAAACAAAACTAACAGAATCATTTTTTAATCCAAAACTAATAGAACTATATCAAACCAATCTTCAACGCATATACAAATGACTATGCTAATTGAGGGCATACAGCATCGTTTCAGAATCAAACCAAAAGAAACGAATCGAACTAACTCAGGGCCGACACAATCGTTATACTAATGCAAAGTCGTATCAATCAAAACATAGTTGTGTCCAATTTTAGCAAACAAATCTTCTGTACATGATTCATCACGAAATCATTTTTGGTAATTCGAAAATAACAGAATCGTTTTGAATCTATTAAAATGAACATAACTAATCAAAAGAAAATCCAATTGGTCATACTAATCAAAATCGATGTTGAAATACATACCTGGGTAGTAGTAAAATGATTCGATCAGGATAACTTTGAATTGAAAAAGGTCGTTGCTGCCTCAACATTTCTGAAGACAATTGAACCAGTGGTCTTTTGCTTCTTCTCGTTGGATGGTAGCCTGTCGTTCTCCTTTGAAAATGCAGTAACTCATTCCTCTAATGATTTAATATTAGATTGCAACATGGGAACGTCAGTGTAATAACGTTCAAGCCAAGAATTGCATTGTGTGCAAGGTAGTTGATTTGGCCTTGGCATTACAGGTGAGGGTTCATTCAAGTTACCAGGGGTTTCATTGTGAAGCTTAATTCCCGGGAATTTAGGGTCATTCTTGAGGAACATAGGTAAGTTGGAAACATATCCATAGGGTTCCATAGAGTAGAGGCCATGAGAGTAAGGGTATTCCTCGGTTAGGAAACGTTCAATCTCAGATTTTGAATCCTCGCTCAAGACGATAGGCTTCTGGTCAGTGATATGTCTGGGCTTGTTCCGAGCACATCTCGATATCCATCATGCATTTTTCTTTCCCTTACTGTTGACACCAGTATCACCTTTTCCTTTCTTCCTTACAGGCCTCTTGACGGCCTTAGTATTGTCTTTAGCACACGAGTCGGCCATGGTCTCGGGTAGGTCAAAGTTGGGAAAATTCGAGGGTTTGACAGGGGGTAGAAGGGTAGGAGATGGCATGGTAGGCACAACCAGGGTTTCAGTGACTACAACCTTGTCTACTCGAAAACACTCGGGAGTGGCAAAGCCATTCCTCGATAGAAAGGCTTTCCAACAGTCACCACTAAGTCTCAGATGATGAACGATAATGATTTTGATCAAGTAGTGATGGAAAAGGATGTTATCAGCCTTTTCATGCTTAAATCGTTTGGACATCTTGTACAGACTACAAAGGAGATAGTGCGGCATTTTCAGAGGGTAGTCTATAAAATTCATCAATAACCGAAGATGATACAGAAATACCAAACCATAACGACCTTTGCAAGTCACAAACTGCTTAATAATTTCCAATAGATCATGCCACCTGGGTTCGAGGGCAGTGACATGCATACCTCTATCACAGCTAACAATCTTTCTCGATGTGAATAGGAGCGGCCACGACACCTCGTCTACTTTGGAGTTCTTAAACCACCTTTGCCCTTTAGCTGGTAAGCCTGTAGCCGAGCTGAGGAATTCCTTATTTAGCTCGAGTTGTATGTCTTCGACCTTAGCCCTGCATCCGTCGAAGGTGAGGGAAAACTGTTGGGCTACCGAAAGGTTGAAACCCTCAAATCTTTGGATAAAAACCAGCCAGCCAATATTTTCCAAATCCTCACGAGAATTGTCGAATAGTAGGAGTGTTTGGCTGCCATTAGGTTCTATGCACACCACAGGTGCCATAGGAGAGGGCACACAGTGGGTAGGGTAAATGGACAGGGGTTTGGGACAGGGTATATGCAGGATTGAATGCTCAGAGATTTCCCCAAAAACCAACAAAGGTAACCCGGGATAGAAGGCGGGCATTAATGCCTAAGTGTGCGAGGGTGGTGGAACGAAACAATCCATGTAGAGAATTCATATCGAATGTACAATCGACGGTGCTATGGTGATCACTATTGCAATGTGTTAAAATCAATGTCATTCAAGCAATTAATGAAAACTATGGTAAGTCGACCCAAATATTTTCACAAGCAATAGTGTTTGCATGGTTTTAAAATAAAAACAATGTTTCGAATATAGCACCAAGGATTCAATCATAAATCGTATGCTTTGTATGAAACCATTGAATTAAGGGTCTAATCACCATGTTAATGCGTTGTTATGAAACCATTGAATTCGGTCAAAAGCAATAGAACATCAAACCACCATTGAATCAAGGACTCGATCACAATCATTAGAATATCATCATAGTCCTATAAAAATGAAGTCATATTAACAACAACAAAAAAAGCCAAATGAGTAAAGGTTTTGGTATCTTGCCAACTGTGTGACCATAATTGAATTGGAAATGTAATAAACACATAGACAAGAGTAACCATAATAATCCAGTGATGATTTTAATGCCATTGATGTGACCTCGAAATCAAAGTTTTCACACTTGCAGTCGTGAAAACGAGAACAAAAGGCAGGTGTGCAAATGCGTAAGATAATAGTGTTGTTTTATTCAAAATATTGCGATGAGAATCAAGGGTTCCAAAACACTTGTGTAGGCAGCTTATAAAGATAGGATAAAAAAGAGAAATGGCTGCCAACACATCCTTGGGAGGAGACGTGCAGTTAGTGGAACTAACAAGCTTGAGAAGATCATCACCAGATGTGGGATCAAAGGTATAGTTACCTAATATCTTCTCTTATTTTATTTCTTTACATTAGTTTTGGTATGTTTGGGGTAGAGTAAAATAGATTAACTTTTAGACAGTTATTCGCTCTGTCTACATCTTGAACTCTGGTGTAGTTAAAGGGGGGTTTTTCCTGCTAGCAATTTGACACTTGTATTTCAGGGTGGTAGGACGGAGAAAGGATAGGTGGTTGTATCTACCTTCCAGTTGTATCCAAAGAACATAGGGGTTTGTAGCCTCCTTCTAGTTGTAGCCAAAGAATTGGGGAGTTGGAGCTTCCCTCAGGTTGTAGCCTGAAAATATAAGGGTTCAGAGCCTCCTTCTGGTTGTAGCTGGAGAACAAAGGAAGTTGGTTCTTCCAATGAATGTAATTCTTAAAGACATATAAGAAAAATAATTATGCATTTTTTCTCCCTCATTGGGTTTCCACATAAAAATAATGATGTATTGTGTATGTGTATGATTGTTCATTGTTCATAGTTTATTTACTCTGCACTCATTGGATGGTATTTCTATATTGATCATAAAGATAAATAACACTTACATATTGTGGTAAAAAGGATCAGAAATATGTATTACTGATTCACCCCCTCTCAGTAATCCAACAATTGGTATCAGATCAGGTTCCTTCATAAATCATCTTAACCATTGAAAGGTAGATCATGGAGAGAAACGATATGTATTAAAATGGAATACCACAGTTTGATGGATAGAACTATGCATTCTGGAGCAGAAGGATGAAAACATATGTACAAGAACATTGATTTGAGGCTTGGAAATTAGTTTTATATGGATATAAAGAACCAACGGTACCACCTACAAATGAAAATGGAAGGAAACTCGGTCTAAATAATTCAAAAGCCAAAAATGCACTTCTGAATGGTCTTGGTGATTCAGTATATGGAAAAGTTATGCATTGCAGCTCCGCAAAATATATTTGGGACAAACTTCATAATATTTATGAAGGATATTGAAAAGTCAAGGAAGCAAAGCTTCAAATGTACAAAGGTCAATTTGAACAACTCAAAATGAAGGAAGATGAGAATATTGCAACTTATTTATTACGAGTTGATGAAATAGTGAATGTAATCAAAGGATTGGGAGAAGAAGTTGATGAATCTATAAGTGTTCAAAGGGTACTAATATCTCTTCCAATGATATTTGATCCTAAGGTCTCAACACTAGAAGAAAGAACAGATTTGGATTCAATAAGCATGGATGAACTACATGGAATTTTCACAACCTATGAAATGATAATCGGACAAGAGAATCCAGGTATGAAAGAAGCAACATTCAAAGCTTAAAGAAGTTAAAGAAAAAGGGAAATCAAAAGTAAAAAGAATATATCAGTACTAGTGACATCTCAGAAAACGATGAAGAAGTAGCCAACTTCGTCAGAAGACTGAAAAAGGGAACCGATGGAAGATATAGAGGTAAGTTTCCATTGATTTGTTTTAATTGTGATTGGTATTTTTCATTTTGCTAACAAACATCCTCATAAGAAAAAGAAAAAAAAAATGAAGAAGATGATTCAAATAGAAAACAAATATATAAAGGAAAAAGAACCAAAAAGAATGTCTTCAAGAAAATTTTATGCACCAAAGAAGATAGCTCCTCATCAGACGAAGATGAAGTCAGTGAAAGTGAGATGGAAAGAGTTATATTCATGGAATTAGAAGGCTCAGATAAAGAAGACATCGAATAATAATATGAAGAGGTATAATTTGAATATAGAGAAGAATTGTTGAGTGTCATAGATGTTAAAAAAATGGAAATGAAGAAAAACAAATCACTACATGAAGAACTAAAAAGAAAAGAGGAAACACAAAATTCCAACTCTGAAGAATTGGAGCAGATGATCTCTAATTTAAAAATTCAAGTTGAAGAAGGAAAAAGAATCGAAGAATAACTTAAATAATAGTTGGAAGAAAAGGACGTGATCATTGGAAATTTGGAGGCAGAGATTGTCACATTGAGAAAATATTTTCAACAGAAAAACATGCAGAATAGATCAAAGGTTTTGTATAAAATTATCAACAGTCATAGGCCACATCATGGAAAGTTTAGGCTAGGATACAATCAGACAGAAAGAGGCTCAAGCTCCAAAACTACATATCAAGAAACACATCCAAGAAGCTATGCAGAGACAGTCAGAGGAGACAAGAATTTTTACAAGGAAGATCACAGGGACACTCCTCCATCTAGAAGATTCATATTTCAGAATCACTGATAGTCAGAAACAAGCATACCTCAAGAAGAAGAAGGATTCAGAAGAGTAACTCCTTTTAGAATATATTATACTCCCAGGTATGAAACTATCTTTTTTGGTTTATGTTATGCATGTAATAATTTTTGACATAAAGTTGTAAATTGCAGAGAAAATAGCAGAAACAGAAACAAATTTGAAAGTCATGCACAAAATGGTTATCCAAGAAGGCCTAGTGAAACATAGAGAAGAATCTAAAATAGGTTTGAATATTTGAGCACTGAAGTGGAATTATACAAATGCAACAACTTTGGACACATGGCCAAAGATTGTAGAATGACAATCCCTCCTAGAGAATCACAACATAATAACAACAGTCATAGATAGGAACCTCAATAGAGAATATGGATAAGAAAGCAGAACCAGTATAACAATGAAGATTGCACACTCGCTCTACAAGATAAACACAAGAAATATGGTTGGTATGTTAACAGTGGTTGCTCAAAGCACATGACAAGTGATGAGGACAGGTTTCTAACATTGAGAAAGGAAAAATATGGATCAATCTACTTTGGAAATGATGACTCATCTAGAATCATTGGAAAGCGCACAGTTAGAATTGGAAAAAAGAATACCAGGGCATAAAATTTTCTATTAGTGGAAGATATGAAACACAATATTCTAAGTGTAAGTCAAATGTGTAACCAAGGTCACAAACTTATGTTCAGTTCATAGAAATGTGAGATAAGAAAATCAAGTTCAAGAAAGTTGGTCGCAACAATTGTAAGAACTTCAAGCAACATATATGTATTAAGTGAAATTGGAAATGAAAAGTGTTGTCTAGGAAAGGAAGATGAAGTTTGGATATGGCACAAAAAAATGGGTCACATAAACTTTGATAACCTCATTAAATTCAGCAAAAAGGATGCACTCAGAGAAATTCCACAGATCACGAAGTCAACCAGCACATTATGAAAACATTGTCAACAAGAAAAGCAAACAAAGAACATGTTCAAATCAAAAGAATATTCCACAACAAAACCGTTGGAAACTGTGCATACTAATCTAGTTATGCCAACTAGAACAAAGGATTTAAAAGGTGATCAATATTTTATCTTATTCGTTGATTATTATAAAAGTATGACTGCAGTTTATTTTCTCAAGAAGAAATCAGAAGCATTTGAAAACTTCAAGGTTTACAAGGAAATGGTTGATAATGAAATGGATTCAAAAATAAAATGTTTGAGATCTGGCAATGGAGGAGAGTTCACTTCAAAGGAACTTATGTATTTCTGCATCAAACATGCAATAAAAAGGCAATTCTTCATTGCTAGGAAACCGAAACAGAATGGAGTCGTCGAAAGGAAGAACAGGGCAGTACAGGAAATGGCTCAAACAATGGTAATGAATTCTAGGTTGATATATTTCTTTTGGACACATGTAGTGCATAAAACAGTTTACATTCAAAACAGAGTAATGATCAGAAACAACAGTGATAAAAATCCCTACGAGCTATGGAAAGGAAGACCAACAAATATGAAGCACTTAAGAGTTTTTGGAAGAAAATGTTATATCAAAAGAGAAGATGGAAGAACGGGAAAGTTTGATTCTCATGTGGACAAAGGCATACTTGTTGGGTACTCGATGATTTGAAAATGGAATTAATATGTTTCCAATAGATCTTAAAAATGAAGAAGACTTATCTCTTTAAATTGAAAGTGTAAAATGGAATGTGTTTGGGTAATTGGATCCAGTTACTAACACATAAATGTAGTGAGTTTTACTTAAACAGGAGCAGCATATCAGACTGATAAAAACCATCAACAATGAATACATAACACGACAAATGATAAAGAAGTTCACCCCTCTCTTGGGCTACATCTCCTAGTCCATCTTCCCTTGGATCATTTTCATTATGTTTAAAAAGTTATCTTACAGTGATCATAATACAAAATGGATGGCTTCAATGGCTTCAGAACGTCCAAAAACCCCTAGCTGGGATTTTTCGGCACCTGGTTTGGCCAAAAACTGAAGAAGTTACACCTCCTGGAAGTTTTCCCCTTCAAGCTTGTTGTACCTACTCACCAAAATGCACCTATGAATGACTCCCCTAGAGTTACAAAATTTTACCATTCCAAACCAATGGAGGGGTGCCACATGGCATCCCATGATTGGGACACATGGAACCATGTCATTCACCGAGATGAAGACACATGTCAAAACACCATTCGCCCACGTCTGTCAACACCTCTTGAGTCAACATTCCAACTCACCCACCATGTCCCTGTATGGTCATATGACCTGTACGGTCATCTTCCACGTCAACACTGTACGGACTATACAGTCAGCAAAAATTTTGCATGTTTGGAAAAATAAAAAGAACATGATATCTTGCTCATATGATGTCCATTTGAGCCCATTCAAGTTGTGTTGGGTTCTTAACAATGATGCCTACACACATGTCTGTTTTGAATTTATTCTGAGCACTTTGATTTTTTAGCACAATTTGATCCCCTGGATCACACCTCCCCATTAGGAAGCTTTTGGACCTCCAAAAGACTACTTTTAGTCTATATGTAGATGAGGTTACTTTTCCCTCACCTTCACAATCTCAATCCATCCATCCTTGCTTGGATTGGTGTCGTTGAGACCAATACGAAACGTGTCATTCCTTGATGTGTACTTGGCTTGGCTCTTTCTCAATTGTTCTTGAACGGTTTGCTGCACAAACTGAACTAGTTCAATGAACTTATTGGCATGGTTATAAGCATGTTGAAACTAATGTATATCCTCATCCAAAAACTTATGATGCTTGATTTGCAATCTAGCCACCGTCTTTCCCATACCAAAATGGACAGCAACAAGAGAAGAATGTACTTCCCTTACCATGTTGACACATTCACACTGTGAAAAACATAGCTTGCAAAGATACAGAAGTTTACCATGCACATAGGAATCTGATTCCTCAACTTGGTTAGTCCAACACAAAGTTGCATAAAAATCTTTGAAATCAGCATCTATAGCATTTTTTCCCCCATAGCTCTTATGCATGATAGGATTATGCTTGAAAATAACTAAAGCACTAACAATAGGCCTAGTAAGCATATCAACAACTTTATCATAAAAGTATTTATTATACCTTATCACCAAGTGGAAAACATAACTTGTCAAGTCATGCAATGGAGCTTATTTTGATCTCACATCTTTCTTCCATATGTCTCATTCAACAATCATATGTGTATTCTTGTTCAAGGCTCTGAAATCTACCCACATTCACCATATACAATATTTCTTTGGTACCAAACCAATTGGTGACCTGCATGGCGAGGTGTTTGGTTTGATGACCTCTTTGGCAAGAAACTCCTGGACTTGTTTTTTGTTTTCAACATTCTCCCTGATCGACATCCTGCACATGTCAATGTTTGGAAGAGGACCTCCTTGTTGTAATAGAATCTCTTGTTGGACACCCCTTTAGGAGGAAACCCCTTTGGTTCCTGAAACATCTCAATATTTTTCGTTAACAACCTCATGCAAATTAGATTGTAACTTTTCATCACATCCTTTGAGAACTTGTTCTTCATCATTGTCTTTGGGTTTAGTCATCAAAAGTACAAGTTTCTTACTAGCATTGACTAGTCTTTTCATTTGTCCAGCATTTGTAAGTGACAAATTCATCTTATTTGTATGTTCTCTAGCAATGTACTCAACACCATTTTTAAACAAATGATACTTGTTCTCATGATGATGAAAAATGGCTCTCCTATCATATAAGTATGGGCTTCCAAACACAATACCACAAATATCCAATGGAATAATATCAAGCTCTACCTCATCTATATAGTTTGCAGTGATGGAAAATCTGAGTTTACACCTTTTTGTCACATGCAATTTGGCATTGTCACATATCCAACCTAGAGGGTATGATTTAGGATGAGGAGTATTTTTTGAATCTAGTTTCTTGACAATGTCTTTAGAAATAAGGTTTGCTTGTGATCTCGTATCAAAAAGAGTATCTATCTTGGTATGTTTTAAAATTACTCTTATGTGGAAAATATTTATCCTTTATTTTTCATGTTGAGTTTCATTGATGGCAGAATTTGAATAACTAGTGCTTGCAATAGAATTCTTACCTTGTAAACCCATGGTTGTGATCTTTATTCCATCTTCTGAATCAGATCCTAAATCTTGTTGTACAGTTGCAGCAATGTTTGGCTTCTCTTTGTTATTGAAATTTTTGGGTTTATTTTCAGGATGAAGTTTCCAAAAATGGTATTCATCATGGCCATCCTTTGAAAAATGTTTACAAGAGAGTTTCTCCCTCTCTTTCTTGACTGAAATTTTTTTATTTCCATTTCCTTCAAACTTCCTCTTTCCCTTGTCTCCATTAAAAAACTTATTTCTGCCCTCTTGAGGTTCATTCCTTCCTCTTGCCTCTAAATGAGTAGCCTGCACACATACTTCATCAAGATTTGAAGGGATAAACATAAGTATTGTATGACTCAAGTAGCTATGCAATGCTCCTATGTATTTGAGAAAAGTATCTTGTGAAGACAAATCTACACCCAAAACCAAAGCTCTTCTCCTAAATTCTTGAGTGAAACTTTGCACATATTTCCCTTTGGCTTGCCTAAAGTTTTGCAATCCATAATAGCTTTCTGCATGTATGGTAATGGATAAAATTGTCTTTTAATTGCAACAATAAAATCATTCCAAGAGAATAAAACTTTATCATGTTTCTTCATGTCCTCTTGAGTTTTGGATTCCCACCAAATGAGTGTTGCACTGTCCAATCTTAAAGAAGCAAGTTGAATCTTAGTTTCATCATATGTGATTCTTTGTATCCTACAATACACTTCAATCTGACAAATCCAATTATCTAATTTCTCACCATTTACCTCTCCATTGTACATTGGCAATTCAAACTTAATATCAAGCTTTAGCAAACGAGTTTTACCATGTCCTTTTGGAGAATTTGGAGGTGGTTGTGAAATGGTGGAAGAGGTGGAAGATGGAGGTGAAGGAGGTGGAGAATCACCACTCCTTCCATTTCCCTTTGGATTTTGATCACCATTGTCTCCATTTCCCTTTGGAGTGTTGGAGCTTTCACCTTGCAATATTGCATTTCTTTCATCAAATAACACTTTGACCATCTCAGCCATATCAAAGAAAGATTTCTTGAAGGTTTCCTCTTATGAAGGAAGAGTTCCATGGCTGTCCTCATGAGCCATACTTGGTGAATATCTCCTTGAAATTTGAGGTGATTTGATAGTTCTCCTTCTTGACATTTGAGAACTTGGCTCTAAAATTTGACCTTCTCCTCTTGTGAGCTTCAACCTTGTAAGCATCATAAAAACAAAAACAACTTGCAAACAATCAATCCTTCAAAAACCAAAGCTCTGATACCAACTAATCTGAAAATGGAATGAATATGTTTCCAATAGATCTTAAAAATGAAGAAGACCTAAGTGTAAAATGGCATGTGTTTGGGTAAATGGATAAAGTTACTAACACATAAATTTAGTGAGTTTTACTTAAACAGGAGCAGCATATCAGACTGATAAAAACCATCAACAATGAACACATAACACAATAAATGATAAAAGAGTTCACCCTTCTCTTGGGCTACATCTCTTGGTCTAGCTTAGCTTGGATCATTTTCATTATGCTTAAAATGTTATCTTACAGTTCTCATAATACAAAATGGATGGATTCAATGGCTTCAGAATGTCCAAACACCTCCTGGAAGTTTTCCCCTTCAAGCTTGTTGTACCTGCTCCCCAAAACACACATGTGAATGACTCCCCTGGAGTTACAAACTTTTACCATTCCAAACCAACGGAGGGGTGCCTTATGGCAACCCATGAATTAGACACATAGCACCATGTCATTCTCCAAGATGAAGACACATGTCAAAACACCATTCACCCACGTCTTCCAACACCTGTTGAGTTAGCATTCCAACTCACCTTCCATGTCTCTGTATGACCGTACAACCTGTTCAGTCAGCAGCCACATCAACACTGTATGGATTTTACGAACTATACAATCAATAAAAAAAATTCATGTTTGGAAAAATGAACAGAACGTGATATCTTGCGCATACGACATATGTTTGAGCTTTTTGAAGTTGTATTGGGTTTGTAACGATGTGGCCTATGAAAACATTCGTTTTGAAGCGATTATAAGAAATTTGAGTTTTGAGAACAATTTGATCCTCTAGATCACTCGAGTACAAGGAAAGAATGAAAATGTTTCAATCTAAGGCTCAACAAATTTGTGGAAAGAATTAATGTAATGGTTGATGAGACAGGTGGATGAAAACTAAAAGAAGAAGAAAAGGAGTCAATGGAACAGGTCTACAAAGAAGAAGCAAAGGATGAAGAAGTAGTAGAAGGGGAATATGAAGAAAATCATATAGAAGTAGAATAATAAGAAAAACTAGTACCTCCAAAGACACCTAGAAAATGAATACAAAAGAATCATCCCTCAAATTAGATTATTGGGAACAAAGATGTAGGAGTTGAGACTAGAAGAAGAATTTGTTCACCAGAACAATTGCACCTAGTACTCTTATCTTCGATCGAACCAAATAGCTTTGAAGAAGCCAACAAATATGAATTTTGGAAAAAGGCCATGAATGAAGAGTTGTATTAGATAGAGAAGAATGACACTTGGAAATTGGTTACAATACCAAGGTACAAGAATGTGATTGACACAAAGTGAGTCTTCAAAAATAAATTGAATGAAGATGGACAGGTTACCAGGAACAAAGCTAGATTGGTATGTAAAGGATGTGCATAGGTTGAAGGTATCGAATTTGAAGATATGTTTACTCCAGTTGCCAAAATGGAAGCAATCAAATTGATCCAAGATTATGCATGCTCCAAGAATATTAACGTGTATCAGATGGATGTGAAATCAACCTTTGTGAATGGAGAACTAGAAGAATAATTCTACATTGAGAAACTGAAAGGATTTCAGTTGTCAGAGAATGAATATTATGTGTGCAGGTTGAAGAAGGCCTTTTATAGTCAAAAGCATGCCCCCAGAGCATGGTATTCTAGACTGGATAGATATCTACAGTAGAAAGGGTTCAGAAAAGGAAATGTAGATAGCAATGTCTACATCATGGTAACTCAAGATAGTATTTTATTAATTGAAGTTTGTGTTGATAATATTATTTTTGGAAGTGATGATGACAGGTTGAGACAAAAATTTGAAAAGGATGTGCATAATGAATTTGAAGTGCCATTACTTGAAGAACTATCCTTCTTTCTGTGTCTTTATATATGTCAAAGAAACCAAGGCATTTTTATTTCTCAAACAAAGTATATCAAAGAAATTCTAAAGAGGTTCAGAATGGAAGATTGCAAACCAATCAATACTCCTATGCAAACTGGTTGCAAGTTAAGAAAAGATGATGATTCAAAGTCTATATATTAGAGGTTGTACATGTCAATGATTGGCAACTTACTTTATGTTACAACATCCAAACCATATTTTGGCACAGGGGTAGACCCAGGGTTCAATGCTACAATAGCGCACCAACAAAACCCTAACTACTAGCCCTTTTAGCAACACCTGTGAAGAAAATGAAGTCTCACCCAAGGTAGAGGCAGGGGTGGTTGCAAGACTCAGGTGTCTGCAACCTTAGTTGGGACATATATTTGTGATTGTAATACTTAACAGAGCACTTAGCACCGACAGTTCATCAATATTTAACCATTATCTACTCCGCAGATAAAACAGAGCATCGCATCATTCATTGAGATATGGTGTATCTAAGCACTTATCATAGAGAGGTAGGTTAAAAATAACAGATTCAGACACTAGCACATTCATATAAGTCAAATCTAACATCAATATACATTATTAGCACAAAGCATAAATAGATCTATCTATCTATATCAAATCACTTAGCAAGTAAAGACATAAACACATCAACACATTGCACAAAGAAGAGAAACACAACATATACATGGTCCACCCCCACCCTGGGGCTACGTCCACCAACTCTTATTCTTTATTAACTTTGTCAAGATTCTTACAATCACATAGCATCAAAATCCTACTCCGCAGAAGATACGAGATCTGTGCGCACTCTGCCAGATCCTCCTTCTTCGAGCTAGGGTAAAGAACCAATCCTTCTTACAATTACTTGCGCGTAGCTCTGCAAGTCTCACACAATATGCATAGAGCACTTACAATCCTTCAATCACATAGATATAGGACTTAGCCATTCATAACTTCTCTCTTCTTACATTGCCTAGACATCTATTTATACTTTACAAAATAGGCCTAAACATGGGTCAACCCATGGGCCAACATCCCATACCCGTTACATAATCCCAAATCCCAAAAAAGGCTCGAGATCCTATGATCTCCGCTTCATCTTGCGCTCCACCTTCGATAGGTTGTCAAAGTCCCAAATTAGGTCAAACTTGACCAAGGATCTCCCAAAACTTGTTCAAGGGACAACATGCCCCCAACACTCACCTATGACTCATGCCGAGTCACTCTAATCTGGGTAGATCTTCTTAGAAAGCCTCGAGCTTGGCTCTAGCTTCTTTGACTTGTTGTTGTTCTTTGGCCTCTTGTTCAGTGAACTCTTGGATGACTGCATCGTTCACAGGTACTTCTAGGCATTGTTTGGCTTCAGTGAAAACCTGCTCCAGTTCTTCTCCTCGAACTTCAAACTCTTTGAAAAATTGGTAAGCCTTATCTTGTATAGGTTGGAGTCTTTGAGTTACTTCCATAACTATGCTCTGGATAGTGTGGATCTGGTGCTGGGAGGTGCGTTTCTCTTGGGATCACTTCATTCTCTCCATAACTGATAGGGGATTCAACTATGCCTGTATCGTTTCGACTTGATACTTTGCCTCTTGGAGCTGCGACTCCAGTGCCTTCTGGGCATTTTGATCAATGAGTTTCTTACATTCCATAGCAAGGGATTTTATTCTCTCAACTATTCTTCGAGTAGTTGCTTCTCTTTGATCCCTTACATCCTGTGGAGTATCGGGTAGTACGTGGAGCTCTAAGTATACGATGTGTTGTTGTAGTTGTTGGATAACTTATGTGATTTTCTATACTTGTTGCGTGAGTTTATCCTCTACCTTTATTTCTACGACTATCACAGAGCGAAGTGCTCTGTTGATCGCTTCTTTCACTTCGAGTTCCTCTGCGAGCAACTATTCTTTTCCTTGCTGTATCTGTGCTTTTTCTTCATCAAACTTTTCTTGGAGAGCAATATTTTCCTGTTCTACGGCTCAACGCTGCTCTACAAGTACTCCTTTCACTTGCTTCAAGGCATGGGTGGCTTATTATGTTTCCTCTTATGCTTGTCGAAGGAGAGATTTGACTGTATCAGCTAGTCAGTGCAGTTGGGCTGGCTCATCTCCCAATTACAGTTCTCCCGATGACAAGGGTGCAATGGAGGCTGCACAGCTGGACTGAAGAGCCTTTTGTACCCCATGGAGTTCGACTTCAATCCTATTGTACATTTCTTCCTGCTTCGCTCCTTGTTTCTCTGCTATCTCCAATGAAGCATTGTTTAGGGTTGCGATGATGAAGTGAAAATCATCAGAGATGAGGACAGTCTGCATCTTCGTCATGGTGGCTTTCAATTTCTTCCAAGATGAAGGTTTTGATGGGGAAACGTTCCTCTTCTTCAAGGGTTCAACCTTGTCTCTGGGTGGTGTTACTTCGTTGGACTTCTATTCAGCTTCTACTTCGTCATCGCCCCCTCGATCAGGTGACATGGAAGAAGTCTTCCCTAAGGTGTTGCTTAAGTTTTGGACCTCTTCAATATTCTTCTATCTGTTGGTTCCAGGTGTATTCTATTCTTTATGAGTTTCCTCTAGGCTGTTAATATCATATATATCTGTGGGGTTGGCGGGGATAAGGAGGTCAGCGGATCATTCCTTGGTGATTTTCTTCAAGATCTTCTCCTGTGAGTTTGTAATATGATTGGAGCTTCTCTTTATGTTCATCTACTCGCGTTGTAATGTAGATAAAGTGTTGATCTGCGTTGAACTTCATTAGTGGTCGGAATGTTTGTAAGGTGTTCAGAGTCATGCGAGGCTCGGCTTCGATGGCTCGCTTTAGCTGGAGGTAGTATGTATGAAACACAACATTTGACTTCCATTGTTTTTTCATATCAGTGGAATACCACAGGGTAGCGAACTTCATGGAAATCGGTTTGATTGGCTCTATGTCGAGGAAGGTTTCTCCTTTTGGCATCTCCCAGGAAATAAATGCAATGAGGACTAGGAGCCAACTGAAATCAAATTCATAACCCTGATCCTGTGCTTTTTGAAAATCTAGTTCCAACTGGTTAACTAGGTACTTCGCCCAGTTCATCTGTAGGCCTTCCGCGTACTTCCCTGCGAGGTCAATGACAAATATTGGCAACGGATTGCTTGAAATGGTCAAGAAGCCTTCATTAACTCTATTATGTCCATTACAACGTGGTCCAACAGTCTAGTGGCGAACCATAAATCCCTTTATACCCATTTGGAGGGTCGATCAAACGGTTATATTGTTCCCAATGGCTATATAGCTTCACCCTAGCAAAGTGCCATGTGACGTTGTTCTGTTATCCCGACAAAGGTCCAATTTTGTAAATTTTCCTTTTACGAAGTTCCCTCTGGAACCTTCTGTAACTTGTCAATATTATCTCTCTTCTTACTTAGGTTTCTATATTTCTTCCCAGTGAGCTTCATCTCAGTATGCCTTTTTCCATTCTGATTCTTATCTTCTTTTGGCATAGTTACTTTGCGTTGTTGAGATTCTTTCCTAAGATTTGAGGGTGATACTTCTTCTTTAGATGGAATAGGTACTTCAATATTTTGTGAGTCTTTGAGTGTTCTTACAACTTTGACATCTGGGTCTCTGGTGTTAGATAGCTTCGATCTGTTCTTTTGTTCTTCAATCAAGTGTGTGATCCTTCTAGTCATAAAATATTTTAACTCTTGCTTCTTCTGCTCTAAAACTTATTCTTCTTCTTTCCTTCTAGCCTGATTTCTTTCAATCCAAGGTTTTCCTAATAACATGGTAAATGGGGTTTTGTTCTCAATAAATTTAATAATCTCAAAATCTTCCTCTGTCGAAGTTCCATTGGCATTCATAGAAATCTGGGTGAGCTTTCCACATAGGTTTATTAGCTTTCCTCTAAATAGCCCTATTCCTCCCAATGAAGGAGTCATAGCAGACTTCCCTAAAACTTCCCAAGTTCTTTCTATCATCATATTCACCTGTGTTTCCTCATCTAGAACACATTCAACATTGAACTCTCTTATTATTGCTTCAAGGCATTATTTTTCTTTGAAGATCTCTGATAAGATGACATGTCGGTAGTCATTCAGGGTTTATTTTATCTGTAGAAATACTTTCTCTGAGTCTTTCTGGGGTTCTTCCATTTATGGATCTGCCTTAGGTTTTTCTTGTTTCGTGTTCATTCCTTCAATCTTACCAATCATTCTAGGGAAATCCAATACTTCATGGTCCATAGCTTTGCAATAAAGACAACTAGGTCTTCTCCCAGGTCACTCCTTAGCAAGGTGTCCTGGTTTTCTGCAACTGTAGCAGAGGGTTAATCCTCTCTTTCTTTTAAATGATTCCCAACTCCTTCTATACTACGTGCTAGAGTCATAGTAGCTAACCTGCAAACATTTATTTCTAAGATCATGCATCCACTGGTTAGTCCAAACATTCTTTCTATGCATAGGTATAACATATCTTTCACTATTCTTATCAGATCTACGCATATCAAACCTTCTTTCATCTATTAGTGCCCTTGTTTTCAAGCTAGGATAGAATCTATCAAACATACCTAGATCCATACTTTTGAAACAAAAATTTCCACTTATCTTACTTCTATAGAGCACAAATCTTTCAAATCTAGAACTTTTCACTTTTCTTACCTTTATCAGAGCACAGAGCTTGCAGATCTTACCTCTTTTCTTTAGATCTGACCTCTTTTCTTCAGATCAGGCTTCTTTCTTTATCACAGAGCTTTATAAATCAAGTAGAATACTACGCACTAGAACGACAGATCTATGCACAGACCTTTCACAGTTTCAGGACAGATCTTTGCACAAAGCTTCTTCTTCGTTAGTTCCTAGCAATCATAGTTTCAGGTCCCGGAAACAGAACCATTTGTTGGCATAGGGGAAAACCTAGGGTTCAACGCTACAACAGCGCACCAAAAAAACCCTAACTACTGACCCTTTCGCCAACACCTGCGAACTAGATGAAGTCTCACCCGAGGTAGAGGTAGGGGTGGTTTCAGGACTTAGGTGTCTGAAACCTTAGCTGGGACATAGATCTATGATTGTAATACTTAACAGAGAACTTAGCACCGACAGTTCATCAATATTTAACCACTATCTACTCCACAGATAAAACAAATCATTGCATCATTCATTCAGATCTGATGTATCTAAGAACTTATCATCGAGAGGTAGGTTAGATCTAACATATTCAGACACTAGCACATTCATATAAGTCAGATCTAACATCAATATACATTATTAGCACAAAGAATAAACAGATCTATCTATCTATATCAAAGAACTTAGCAAGTAAATACATAAACACATCAACACATTGCACAAAGCAGAGCAACACAACATATACATGGTTCACCCCCACCCTGGGGCTACGTCCACCAACTCTTATTCTTTATTATCTTTGTCAAGCTTATTACAGGCACATAGCATCAAAATCCTACTATGCAGAAGATAGGAGATCTATGCACACTCCTCCATATCCTCCTTCTTCGAGCTAGGGTAAAGCACCAAGCCTTCTTATAATTACTTGCACGTATCTCTACAAGTCTCACACAGTATGCACAAAGCACTTACAATCCTTCAATCACATAGATCTGGCACTTGGCCATTCATAACTGCTCTCTTCTTACATTCCCTAGACATCTTTTTATACTTTACAAAATAGGCCTAAACATGGGTAAACCCATGGGTTGACATCCCATACCTGTTACATAATCCCAAATACCAAAAAGGACCCAAAAAGGGCCCAAGATCCCACGATCTCCACTTTTTCTTGTGCTCCACCTTAAACAAGTTATCAAAGTCTCAAAATAGATCAAACTTGACCAAGGATCTCCCAAAACTTGTTCAAGGGCCAACATCAGATGTAATGCAGGAAGTTGGACAGGTGGCGTGATTTCAAGCGGCACCAAAGGAATCACATGTTCTAGCAGTAAATAGGATATTCATATATCTCAAGGGTACAAAAGAGTTTGGATTATGGTATTCAAAAGGGAAGGATTTATCACTTATTCCCTACACAGATGCAGATTGGGCAGGTTGCATTAATGATCAGAGAAGCACAAGTGGAGCAATGTTCTACTTCAGTGAGTGTTTGGTATCTTAGCTAAGAAAGAAACATTCATTAGTATCACTGTCATCCAAAGCAGAGTATCTTGTAGTAGCAACATGTTGTACACAGGTTTTGTGGATGAAACAAACTCTAACAGATATACAGTTTGAGTATGATGAGCCCATTCTGATATATTTTGATAATAAAAGTGTCATCATTATATCAAAGAATCTAGTGATGCACTCCAAGACGAAGCACATTCCAATCAAGTATCACTTTCTATGGGAACATGTTGCAACAAAGAACATCAGAGTTGAATATGTGGGAACAAAGGAACATGTTGTAGATATCTTTACAAAATTGCTTCCAAGGGAAGTCTTTGAGTATCTTCGATAGAGACTTGGAGTAATTTCTACTCCAAAATGAATGCTTTTGAATCCTTATCTTATATGTATTATATTTACACGAGGAAGCACCATAAAGAGGAAATTTCAGTTTGGGGGAGTATTTTTAGGAAGATTTCAGTCAGGGGGAGTAGCCCCTATGAGAAGTTGTCTTTTCCATTAATTTCAAAGGGGGAGAGATTCAGCAGATGCATGTATAGAGAGTTAGATATTTGGAGAGAGAACAGAGGCATGTTTCCAAGGGGAGCAATGATCACAGGGGGAGCATGAGAAATATGACTTTAGTATTTCATCATAATGTTTCCATCAATTCCAAAGTGGGATATTGTTGATTAATTGGGTTGGTTGTCATTGATGTAAACCCTTGAAGAAAATCTAGTAGAAAATCCCAGTATGGTTAAGGGACTTACGTTTGTTTGATGTATAATGGTATGGATATTAGTATATTTGCAGGTAAGACTATTCAAGATGGATAGTATATGTCATGCCATTTCTAGTGATATGTGGAATGTCACATAAATCCTCAAGGTTAGAGAGTTATGACCTTGTGAAGTTGGAGAACCCTCATGAGTTATCTAGAAGGTCAAAGAAGTTAAGTTATTCTAGAAGCTCCTAGAAGAAGTTGACTAGTCAAAGTGGGTGAAACTAGGAGTTAGTCATGGGTTAAGTTGTTGCAATAAGAAAATAATGAAAAATAAATTTGTTTCAACTAGAAGTGGAAAGTTTAATATTTTTTATTAAAGTGGTTATAAGTGGAAAATTGGTTAGAAGTGGGTTATCCCTAAAAGAAGGAAATTGGGTTAAGTTGGTTAGAAGGTAACCCCTTGAGGAAGCTACATGAAAGTATAAATAAGAGAGAAAGTCTCTCCTATTATCACCTATTGAGAAAATTGAATACATATTCTTCTGTAAGTTTTATTTTAGGTACTCATTAATACATCTAAAGTTACGCAAGTCTAAGGTAGCACGAAGGATTGATGACGAAAGTTTCGGAATTGCAGAAAATATTGGGAAAAAAACCCTAGTTTTTTAGGTGTACATAGGTTGTAGTGGAGAAGGGAGCATATGTACGTGAGATGGCAGTATAATAGGGTGTGTACATATGGAAAAAGACATAAAACTTGAGAATATGAAGATCTTAGGTCTCTAGAGTCTGAAAGCAAGCTCCTGGAAGTATACAGTGATCAGGTACAATAGATCTGTCTACATGTTCAAAAGGTATGTCTTATTTCTATATGTAGTTGCATTTATTTGTCTACATGAGAAATGGTTATGGGGGTTTGAGGATTTTCCTTAGAGATTCTATTGGTTGTATGGCACTTATTGTATAAGTCAGATCTACATAAATACAATGCAGGTATATTTCATATATATCATTGGTACATCTTGTTATTGTTGAGGCACATCTTGTATTTCTTGGTATATGGTTAAGGTTTTTTATGGTATATGGTTGATAGATTGTAGTTGTGAAGTTGTTGATGCAGTGTGAGGCTATATATTAGTATGGGTTTGATTTCTAGTCCATGTGAGGGTTATTACACTTGTTCATGATAACACACTCATGTATGGCACATTACTAGAGAGGTATAGATGCATATGGTTAAGGGATATGTATGAGAATGCATGTATAGGGCACAACTACAGTTTGGATAGAGTGTGAGGTTGCAGGTTGATGTGACAAAGGAAAAAAAGGGTTAGAGTTTTTCAAGAAGGTGAAAACCCTAGTTTTCAGAAGGCATATGTAGGCTGCAGTATAGATAGGTCGCGTACATACGTAGACTACATTATAGATAGGGAATGTACATGCGTGAGTTGTACTATATACAGATCACGTACTAGTTGGGTTTTGTTGGTACAGGATGAGTACAGGTACAGGTTGGTTACAGGCAGTGGCACAGGTTGGTTACAGGTTGTTGGCACATATTGGTACAGGTTTATAGTGGTATATCTAATAGTGACAATGTAGCAATGGTTTCATCATTTGACACTTGTATTTTAGGGTGGTAGGATGGGGCAAGGATAGGTGGTTGTAGCCACCTTTAGCTAGAGAGAATAGGGGGTTCTATCCTCCTTCTGGTTGTATCCAGAGAATTGGGGAGTTGGAGCTTCCCTTAGGTTTTAACCTAAAAATATAGGGGGTCAGAGCCTCTTTCTAGTTGTAGCTAGAGAACAAAGGAAGTTGGTGCTTCCAATGAATGTAATTCTTAAAGACATATAAGAAAAATAATTATGTGGTTTTCTTCCACATTGGGTTTCCACATAAAAATATTGGTGTACTATGTATGTGTATGATTGTTCATTGTTCATTGTTTATTTACTCTACACTCATTGAATGATAATGCTATATTGATCATAAATATAAATAACACTTACATATTGTGGTTTAAATGATTAAAAATCTATATTATTGATTCACCCCCCTCTCAGTAATCCAATAGAAGGATTTCACGAACCTATTGCTAGAGGGGTTGGATCCATTCAACCAATTTAGATGCATAATCTTCCTAAGTGTGTGAGGAATCGGTCGATGAAGGTGCAACAGGAAAAGTATGAAGGGATATGTTATTACTTTTCTTGATTGGGCAGTGTGGAGGCACCCTTGTAGGTGCAGTAAGAATATCTTTGTGCTTGTCTACAATAGTGTTGATCTTATTTTTCTAGATAGAAAGGTATTGCATCGAGGACGTAGTGGGTGAAGTGTCTTTTTGTTCACCTTTTGAATAGTTTTTTAAGAGGATAAAAAATTTAGTATGAGATATTACCTCATGACACTATTTTGGTGGGACAGTAGTCAAAACTACCTTTGGTATCTTGTAGAGATGCCCCCCCAGAGTAACAATGACACTACGGGGTCAAGACTCATAAACAACATTATGCTTCCACATATATAGTTGGACTAACAGAACATCACAGACTTCCAGTGGAGAAACATCAAACAATACCTCATATTTGAAGGGATTGATACCATAGGACAGGAGACATTGTTGGTTGACATAAAGATATCGACCCTGGCGATGCCACCCGATGTTGTATGGTTGTGTTATGTACAAATCCTATGTATAACTAAGGAGATGATGTATCGAGGCCCCCATTTTGTAGACATGGCGTAACAAGAGATATCTTGACCAACAGTCTCCACTTGCACACACATAGACCCACCTCCCCACCATAGCTCCAGGTGGATCACGACGGTATCCACTGTATCAGTTGGCTTCTATAAGACATTGGGTCTTGATCCATGAGATAAAATCCAGGTATTATCGTGAGTTTCAACTCAATATTTGAGGCATTTGAGTTTGTTCCATCTATTATTGCTTTTGATTATGTAACTTTTTCTTGGACATTATGTTATTTTCCCTGTTTTACTTTGGTGGTTGACATTGTGCCCTGGCAAGTGGGTCACCCTTAGGGATAGGTTTTCTATTGGGAGGTCCTTTGGATGAATCATCGTTCCATTCCCGACCATACTTGTCACTTTCCACACTTCATCCCCTCATCTCCTTACCGTTTGGTATTTTCGGGTGTACCGACTTAAGAAGGGGTTGTCCTTCATTTCATGGGAAGAAGGGGTTGAAGGCCCAAAGGCTTGTAGATGGAAAAAGATAAAATACAATCATTAACCTTCTATATTCTCACCCGAATATCCCAAGGACAATGAAATGTCTCTCATAACAAACTAATGGGACCCGCAAAAAATGACTAATACAAAATGCCAACCAAGGTGGAGCATGTGTGGGAACTATTTTTAATGCTTAGGTAGAAGCCCCACACATGTTTTCAACTTGGGTAAGAATAATGTGACTGGGGTAGAGTCAATCTAGGAACAATTTTTTTATGCTTAGGTAGAAGCCCCACCTTGGCTTCTACCTGGAAACATCTTGAAAGAATAAGAGGCAATAATGGGCTTGGAAAAAGGTTGCATTGAAAAACAAATGTGCAACACACCCTCTACAAAGGAGCCCATAGATGAGACATTAAAACCCCTTTTATGTCATGAAAACCCTACCCAAAGTTTTCCCCCCAATCCATGAAACCTCATCCACGTAACTTAGAAGGAGGTCCCCTCGAGAAACACCCCTAAAATTGAGGTACGATTCACCCAATGGGTCCTTTTGTCAACCCTCCCATACCTAAACTTGGAAAATTCCATAGGGTCTTTGAGCATTGGTTTATTTTGATGAGGTGGTTTGGATGTACATGCTTAGATGGATATTTTATTATTTGATTTATGCATCATGGTGAATTTGACCTGATATCCTTGTAGGGCATATCCATTTGTCTTTGCAGGAGATAGTTGGTGGACAATTTTGCAAGAACACGCCTAGCTTGGGCTTCCATGGAGCTTGAAGCCCACAAGTTCGATTCCAAGGACCCACACTGCAGATGATGATGAAATGACTTTGGAGGTCTAGAGGACACCATGGAGGATATTTCCCACCCTCTACATGCCAAACAACTTGCTTGAAAGGGGAAAAATGTCACCATTTTTAGGGCTTGATGTCACCTAGGGATAGGGTTTGTTGGTGATGATGGAAACTTCGCATGTTTTGAAGGAAGAGGCCCATGGATAGAGGAAGAAACATATCGGTTGAATAATTCTGTCCTTAAGAGGACCATCCTTTATTTCTCCAACTCAATAACTTGACAAAAAGTGCCAAATGTTTCCCAAAAAGAGGGTGATGTCATGTTTCTAAGGTTTCTTTTATGTGCAAAGTATGAATTAAATAATATTATTTTTGTAAAGGGGAAAGATAAGGGTTGTTGACCCCTTATATTGTTTTTTACCCTAAGTTTTATGGACAAACATATATTAGAACTTGTTGTGTAAATAGAGATCAACTCTATTTCATTTTTCATCACAGTTCTCCCATGTGGAGAAAGATACTTGGATGAAATTTCCGCCCTACTTGGGAAAACTCATTCTCTCTCTCTATTGTTATATGGTTTATCTCTTGTCTTATGTAAGGAAGTGGTGCACTAGTCTTGGAAGCTCTTTCTCTTTTCTTTAGTGATGAAAATTGCTTGGTAACTAGGGCTTTGTCTTGGCATTTCTTGGAATTGGTAAGGAAAATATTCACTTTGTTAGGTTTATTTCTTGTTCCATGCTTTTTATTGGCTAGATCCTTGGAGGAGTATAAG
>ML817821.1:64003-87095 GCA_009831015.1 Picea engelmannii | reverse complement strand
TGTCCTACCATCATTATTTCTTTATATTTCTGCTGTTATAAAAAGCAAGCCAAATTCCTCAAGAGATATTGCAAACTGTTTGATTTAATGCATGAGCTAAAATACCATTAAGTCACAGCACTTAAACACAATAACACCAGCAAATAAGGGGCAGTTTACAACAGTGAGAAAACGAAGGGTTTATACAGGGGTACTGGGGTGTGTAACCAAGTGTTTGACAAAAACACTGAACCATAAATACTCCTAGGCTGCTACAGCAACCAAATAAGGTGTAACAGGGAATTCTGAACATGGCAGCCAAGTGTTTGTCATAATCTCTGAACCAGTAACACATGCAAAACATTACAGCAGTAGAAAGGGGGTTAATATAGCAGGTTTGGAGTTTTCATCAAAGTGTTTGACGAACGTTCTAAGTCAAGGAAACACACATACACAACAGCAGCAAGTAGAAACCCATACCATTCTTAGGGAGGGTTATTACAATGAGAACCCAACAATATCAGTTCCATCATTACTTGTGCTTAAAAAATCAGAAATACATGACAACTGAAGCCTATCGTTAAGAAACGAGAACCCAAGTATAGGAGTTCATCACTAGTAATACCTACTCAATCATAATGGAACTAGCATTAAAATTTAAAACCTTGTCATTAAGACAAATTACATGCTGAGAATATAGTAATACTAATGACATCCATTTTCTAATGATCATAGCACGATCACAATGACATAATATGATGATGACAACAATACAGCATTTTATGACAACATAAGAAAATCTAATCAGCAAGTCTCTTGATTAGACTATGGTAACCAAAATCTCTGCATATGAAGGTAGCAAAGACAAGAAGACCTGAATATCACTGTTACAACCATTTAGAAATTAGGGAGAAAGTAAATTAGATATTTGTCCTTGAACTGAAAACGCTACAGTTAAATGCAAAATTACCCAATGATAATAAAACTCACTTTCAAAGTACGGCTAATCTTTGCACTAACTTCTGGGGGAGGGGAGGCATATATACGCTTTGATTTTGTCTTTGGGGCCAACTCAATCTCCATTTTATCAATCTCTTCATCTTCAACAACATTAAGAGGAGAGCTGCATGTAAACACCAATAACATTATAACAGAGTCCTTCCATTATTTATTTAGTGTCCATAACTTCAAGAAACTAGGTGGAAGAAATACTTGACACACGGTATATGAGCATGAAAAATATCATATTTCAGGAGAACTCTCTCTTTCACACACACACCAACACACTATGGAAAGGAAATTCTGCACATGTGCAACACACACAATTCTCTTATATGCAATAGAACAGCCCACTGGCAAGATTCAGGAGAGGCCGCATATTTCACATATAATGGACAAAGAGTGGTAGGCTATGTTATATTTTCAAACCAGCAGTTTAGAGCAGCTCCTACACTTCTCAATCTGTAAATGTCACGAAGAAACGACTTTGAACCATGACCCTTTATTTGTGGAACTCAAATGGAAAAGGGACTTCTTGAGAAGTGGACATCAAGACAAAATATTAACATAATAAAGAACGAGAAAATTCAGCAAATAGAATGAAGAAATATTTAGGAAGGACAGAGAAAATCACCATGCAGCCAGGATTTATGAGTGCAGAAAGGAATATCAATGAAAGGTGTGAAGAGATGATGGAGACTATCCAATCTAGTCACTAGCAAGTTGCAAACCTAAAAGTATGAACAATGAAATAGAGCCTCCAAAAGTTTCTTGGTGAACCCTAGGTTCATTGAGGAATGCAAAGAAGCTAGAAAAACCTATAAACAACATCCAACCAGCAAAAATCGCAGGTCCTACAGACAAGTAGCAAGGCTTTGAAAAAGCGACTTCGTGAAAACCAGGAAAGAGTAACTATTAGTGATGGCAAAGAAGCATCTGAAGGCATTTTCGAAGGAGCTACACGTAAAGCAGCATATACAACCCAATGATTTCTCAAGGGAACAATCATTTTTATGCAATTGCAAATTAAGAGGGGATGTTGGGATGTACTTTTCACTTGGTCAAATATCCTTTATGCCAACTTTACTTATTTGTGTTCCCAGGTCAAGCTTAAGGGGGGATGTTGGCATGCTGGTCTATTTAATGTAGTCTTGAATTGTGGTCCCAGTGGTTACAACCCACATTGGTGGTTATTAGGTGGGTTTTGTGGTTTCCCATTTATTAGGTGGGCTTTGTGGCCCCACATTTGTGGTTTGGGGGCAACAAAGTAAACCCCATTCCTATATATCTATGAGCCCTTGCCTCATTTGTAATCATTTGAAGAACTTGGACCTGAAGATGATGTGAAAGCTTACGGTTGAAAGTGGACTTTATTCCTCAGAGAGTTCTCCACTATAATTACAGTGTTCTTTATTTTATCATGTGTTGATTCTTGATTCTAGAGTTTATTTAGTTGAAGTCCAATGCCATGTTTTCTGACTCATATGATGAGGAAGAGGATGATTATCAGAAGTCCTTTTAACCCCAAGATTTTAATACACATTTCGACGAGCCTATTTGTGATATTGGTAAAGATGACCGTGAGGAATAAGAGTGGAGTTTAGAGCCTTATTCATCGACTCTTCTTGGAAGTGATTGTAGATTCATAGATGAGGCCCAACAATTTTGTAAACATTTTCTGAATCTAGGGCAATTAATGCAACTTCAGAAATTTCACCTCTTTCCCAAAGGTTTCCCATATGAATTTTCAGCCTTGGAATATGATAAAAACAGCAGCAATACAGGACAATATTTCAACTTTGAACAACCCTAATCAACTAGGCAATCCAGGAAAAAGGATATAAATGTGTGCCAACAAGTTTCAGCCATCTAGGGCAAACTTATCAAGCATAAACCAGATCTGAAATTCACTTTATGACAGCTGTAATTACAGCAGTAAACCTGCCCTATCTTCTTTAAGATTAATCTTAAATCACTTAACAATTTCAGCCTTAACTACGTCAAATCAGCAAGACACACTAGTGCCGGAAATTACCAAACCATGAAAAAATAGATAGCTGAAAATCAAATCTACAATTTGATGATCTTACTTGTTATGATCTTGAAGGGGATAATCTTGAAGACAAACCCATAAATAATGATGAATTGGCAAAAGCATTGACCTCTCCAATTGATGAAGATAATGGAACCTTAGGGCATGAAGTTATGGACATCACTTTTCAGATTTTTTATCGTGATAAGAATAGGGATTATTGGAAACGTTATGGAGTTCCTATTTATGATGTATAGTGATGTGTCCATGGAAGAAATTGTAGATTTTGGGGTCTATGGGCAGCCTAACATAGAGGACGTAAATTGAGAAAATTTGCATGAAATTTTCCAGCCACATGTTCCTATTTACGGTGAAGATTTTGGTTAGCCTTGTGAAGATATTGGTGCAGATATTTTTCCAGTCATGTACTCTCACTCCTAAGGAGGATTTGTTGCAGCATTTTCAGCCATGTCATATGAATTTTTGTGTAGATTTTTTCCAGCATAAGGAGCATATTTGTGATACAAAAAACGCAGAAAATTTTCAGCCATCTTCTTCTACTGAAAATGTGATTTAGTGGCTGGAAATTGTGTGGTACAGCAGGGTTTCAATTGCAGAAATTTCCAGCCACCTATTTCTTCATCTTCTTCTCTTTTGCATGCACTTTCAGCTGGAAATGGTATTTTTGAAGCAATTTATTGTGGGCCAGCAAATTTTTCATGATGAGTTCTTTTGTAGAAAATTTCACCGATCAAAAGGAGGATTCCAAGCTCTAGATGAGGGTTTAAATTTTTTTTCTAAAGATGGAATTTTGTCTCATCTCTCACATACATCTTACTTGGATGATGGCCATAACATTTTGGATGATTTTGTACATTCCCCTAAACCTTTGTTGCTTGAGGGAGGTGTTACCCCTCATATTGCATGAGAGGTAAACATGTGATTTTCATCACATCACAAGATTTTCATGGGTGACATATTGGGATGTTGATGGGCCTAAGATGTACACCTATTTTGCTTGGAGATAGTTTGACCATGTTGAAGATTATGTGATGTCCCATTCCCAAGAGTAGGCCAGCAGGGAGTTGTTGATGATTGCAGCTTCATGAGACATTCTCCAGATCGTTCTCCTCTGGACTAAGTTGAGACAACTATGAGACAACCCATGTGATGGGTGTGTCATACTCCTCTGAACTGAGTTGAGATGACGTGTGGTCTCTTGTCGTGCTCCTCTGGACTGAGTTGAGACGACTTGAGACGGTCTATTGTCAGACTTTGAGGAACAGAACTTTGGTGGAAGATAGGCTTGATGGATCAAGCAACTTCAGCTCCTGGAAATCAAGACTACAAATCACTCTGGAAGAGGATGACCTATTGAGTTTGATAGAAAAGACAACCAGAAACAACAATTGATGAAGAAAAGGTTGATTGGAAGGTAGACGACGTCAAAGCAAGGAAGACAATCATTTATTTAGTAAGAGATCATCTATTACCTCGTATTGCTACCTTGAAGACAACTTATGAAATGTATGATGCATTGAAGAAGATGTTTGAGAGCAACAACACAAACAAAGCTCTTACATTGAAGCACCAGCTTCAAAATATAAAGATGATGAAAGATGACACCATTGCCACCTTCTTCATGAAGATTTTATAGATCAGAGATCAGCTAGGTTCCATTGGAGAAACAACAACAGACAAAGAACTTGTCATGATTACTCTCAATGCTCTTCCAAAACATTGGGAACCATTTCTTCAAAGTATCAGTGTAAGAGCAGATCTACCTGAGTTTGATTGTCTATGGACAAACTGCACTCAAGAGGAAACCAGACTTATAGCCAGAGGAGTGCAAGACTCCCATCATGATGACAATCAAGCCCTTGCCTCTCATGCAAAGAGAGGAAGAGGAAATAGAAGAAGTTTTGGCAAAGCATTCAAGGACAAGAAAACTTCAACAGCTTCAAGGCATGAACATAGAAAAGACATTTCAAGGATTCTATGTTTCAGATGTGACAAGTATGGACACATTGCGAGAAATTGTCCTACCATGAAGAAAGGAAGACAACATGCATCCACTGCAGATGTTGATTCAGAACCACATCAGAGAGATGAGGACATAAAAGATGAGGCATTCTTCTTCATATCTCAGCTTTCTCAGGACCAAAAGCAAGATTGAGCATGATTGTAGACTAAGGTGAGTTTTGTACTACATTCCTTATTTGATTTCATCATTACTTTGTAGTTGCTTGCATTTTTATAATGAAGGGTATTATCCCTGGTATAGGAACCCTCATGACTTGGACCATTATCCCTGGTACAGGAGTCCAAATTTTCTTGGTTGGTTATTATCCCAGTACAGGAAGCCATTTTGATTGTTATCCCTACGGGAGGTCATCTTGGTTATTATCCTAGTACGAGAGGCCAGCAAAGTACTGTAGAGGCAGTAGAGGACCTAAGAAGACATGGGATGTCTCCAGGATAACAACACAAGAAAAGGATGATGTCACAATTTCCTCCAGGACAAATGCTTATCCTTCCAACTTCAAAGGGAGTCAAACTATTTGAGAAGAAGGAAGAGACAGTACCTTCTCCCCCTTCAACAGTTCAAAGGGAGACAATTATTGATCCAGTTGATGTTCCCAGAGACATGGCAATAGGTCGAAAGAGGCCTACATGAGCTCGATAGACTCTGCAGGAGGCAGAGGGACATGCAACTCCTCGTGGCACATTCCGAGAGAGCAAGACACCACGGAGATTTTCGAGCTATTTTTCAGCTATGAGCCACATCATTGATACTGAGCCTTCTTGTCATGGAGAAGCAACAAGCAGGTTTGGTAAGATGCCATGACCGAAAAGTATCAGTCCATCATGAAGAATGATGTGTGGGATATTGTTCCAAGACCGAAAGGGAAGTCTGTAGTGACTTCCAAGTGGATCTATAGGATCAACCATGCAGCTGATGGAAGTGTCGAGAAGTACAAAGCAAGATTTGTGGCTAGAGGATTCTCTCAGGTGGAGGGAATAGATTATGAGGAGAGATTTTCTCCTATTGCCCGATACACTTCCATCCATACGATTATTGCCCTAGTTGCATCCATGGGTTGGAGACTACATCAGATGGATGTAAAGACAGCCTTTCTCAATGGTGAGATTGAGGAAGAAGTTTACAACGAGTAGCCTGATGGATTCGTGACACATGAGAAGGAGTCTCATGTATGCAGGTTGAGGAAAGCCCTCTATGGACTAAAGCAGGCATCTCGTGCTTGGTATGAGAAGATTGATGGATACTTGATGAGTTTGGGTTTCAGCAAGAGTGTTGTTGATTCCAACCTATACTATCACATTGTAGGTGATGAGTGCCTGATTTTGGTCCTATATGTTGATGACTTATTCCTCACCGGTTCAGAAAGCCTTATTGTTGAATGCAAGCGGGCATTGGCTTCTGAATTCGAGATGAAGGACCTTGGTATGATGCACTACTTCTTGGGACTAGAAGTATGGCAAAAGACTGAAGTAGAGCAGTTTGTTTCCTGATGGTTTCATGGTGCAGCAGGAAACAGACTTTTGTGGCTTTGAGTACCGCAGAAGCAGAGTACATTGCATTATGTGTGGCAGTCCGCAAAGCGGTGTGGCTTCGCAAGCTCCTTGCAGACTTATTTGGTCATGAGATGGATTCCACCATTATTCATTGTGATAACCAAAGTTGTGTGAAGCTCTCTGAGAATCCTGTGTTTCACGATAAATCGAAACACATTGAGATCAAATACCATTACGTCAGAGATATGGTGCAAAGGAAAGCAGTACATGTGCAGTACCTTTCTACACACGAGCAAGTTGCAGATGTCTTCACCAAACCGCTTGCCAAGACAAAGTTCGAGTACTTCCGTGAGAGATTTGGCCTAGTGGAGAATGCCTCCCTAGCTGAGAGGGAGTGTTGATGATTGCAGTTTCATGATACATTCTCCAAATCGTTCTTCTCTGGACTGAGTTGAGACATCTGTGAGACAGCCCATGTGATGGGTGTGTCATACTCCTCTGGACTGAGTTGAGATGACGTGTGGTCTCTTGTCGTGCTCCTCTAGACTGAGTTGAGACGACTTGAGATGGTCTCCTCTCAAACTCCTATGGACTTGGTTGAGTCGACTTGAGATGGCTCTCCAGATGGTACTCCTATGGACTTAGTTGAGTTGATCTATTGAGAGTGACGTCCCTGTGGTTGAGCACAGGTGGATGTGTCCCTAGCGGCTGAGCACTAGAGGATGTGTGGATCCCTTGCTATATTGTCTGAGAGTAACCCTAATTTGTGTTGTAAAGGGTACCAGTCGGCCCCACTATGTAAAAGATAATTAATATTGTGTAAAGATTAATTATATGTCTAAGTTGTACAGGTCGGCCCTATTGTGCCAATAGACACACCTGTTGTTGTGTTAGGTCTTGTATATATAAGTGAGTAGATCCCCATTGTGGATCACTCACTCACACTTCATTTTAACACACTCTCAAGCTAAGTATACAGCTGAATTGCCCACTTCTCTTAGGTGCAATTTCAAGGTCATAGAGCACCCTCTTGTGTGCTTTAGGGTTTATGGTGTGGGGGATCTTCTCTTGACTGTATAGCAAAGGATTGTTGGGTTTTTCCTTTGATTGAGAAGGATTTTCCCAGGATAAACTCTTGTGTTCTTGTGCATGGTTATTCTTCTTGTGATCTTGGTTACTACAGCTATTGTATATGGTATTGATGCATTGTTTATGGTTCAAGTACATGCTAAATTGAAATAAACTAAATGTGCACGAGCTACGCATCAAAAATTCAACAGGAGTGACTTAGTAGTCTATCTGTTCCCATAGACTATAGTCAAGCACAAACAAGGAACAGGAGGAGAAATAAGGGTGAATTATTGGCTAAACGATGAATTAAGCCAAAAAGTATAGGAAAAGTCACTTAAGCTAAAGTCAACGGAGAAATAGAAGAAAAAGGTGTTGAGGGGGAGACTTAATTAATTAATCACTCACCTTAGGAGGAAAAACGCCTAGCTTAAGTGATGTCAACAAAGAATTAGATCGGGAAAGGTATAAAAGGAGGAATTCGACCTAATTCCTCATTATGTTATGATTTGATGTTGAGAGAGTTCCAGAGGAGGAAATCGACCTCTTTGTTGTTTTGTGGATTTCTGGAGGAAACCACCACCTAGATTGATTTCAGTGTTGGAAGACACACCCTAGCCTATCGGAGATACCATCCAGGTATTTCATCGTGCCAGTTCAAGAGTACTCAGATCTATTGCAGTGATTACGCAGCTCAACCAGTGAAGGCGCAAGGTTTAGAGAGGGCTTTGTGTAGCTGCACGAGACCATGGTTTATCTCACTAATTCCTTTCGACCCACTTGAGGATCAGCCAAGGCGCATCAACCAACCAAAAAGTGCGCAACTATTGAGGAGGGACGTTTGGGGTTCCAGGAGGCTTTTCGTATCAGATCAATGGAAACCCTTCCGACCCATTACAGAGGAGGCCAGGGCACACATTTCGAGACAGATATCATTGGATTCCGTCAGTGGAATCACTAGGGCGCACTCACAGAGGCTAGGAGGTGCACAACCCCCCAGGGGATGACATTTGGAGCTTCAGGAGTCAGATCCTAAGTCCGACAATCACCAGGAGGTGCCTAGGGACCAGGCCACTCAGTTTGGGACGGTTTCCAGACGAATCTGGCGAGTATAGCCACCAAGGTGAGTTTTCCAGTATTTGCAGCAGTTGTTGTGAGTTTCTGGAACTACATTTTGTCGATCTATCCATGCTTGTAAAGATCTATCCACATCTTTTGTTCACGGGTATTTGGTATTAGTTGCTTTGTATTCCAGTGATGATCCATGAGATCTAGCTGAAGATTATTTCTCTGCTTTCAGCATATCATTGTACTTCCTGCTTTTTCCCATAATACATACTATTGAGATGGTGTTTGTCCCTTATTTCACATGCATCGTATATACTACTTAAATATTATTTGTATGACACACACATGCGAAAATCACCAAGCATGTTAAACAATTAACTCAAACGCATCCAGAAACCCCCCGAGTATCAGATCTGAGAGTCAAACACTAGTTCAGCAGTAGATATCCAGATCAACTGGATCTGGGATATTTTAGTGGTATTAGAGCCTTCTTCCTGCCAGCCTGTGAAGAAGTGCTTCTCATGACCCCATGATTCCGGGAACAGGTGAAGAATACCCAAAGGGTCGAGGACATATTGGGGACGAGTACATTCAGTACCGTAGAGGACATAGCAGAGACAGAAGAGACAGGAACAGAAGGGACTACACTCCCTTCCACACTCAGTCAAATACAGAGCAAGAGTTAGAGGATAGAGAGCAGATCATCTCTGACAGAGAGGCAGAGATAGAAAGGAGTATGGGTGACAGACAAGAGACAACATGGGGTAGGGGGAAAGGCCTCGAGACACATCTTGACAATACGCAGGCCATCTTGAATGACCTAGCCAGAGCACAGCAGGACATGATGAACGCCATAGCACAGATGGCCATCAGTACACAGATGATCCAGCACAGCTTGAGCACTATAGGTGCCAATGCCACAAGAGGAGCGAGTGGTTTAGGAGGACACCAGGGAGGTGGGGCCAATGGCTCCAGTGGATCTCAGGGCGGAGAGAGTGGACACCCTTCACCTATCCGCGCCTATACATCTTTTGGGAGGATTCCTCGGCCTTTATATCCACAGTTCCAGGGGGGACAGTCGTTGGAAGAGCCAGGGCATGCTGGAGGACAGTCAGGTTAGGGACAGGTAGTGCCACAGGATCCATTCGAAGAGTACAGGAGAGATTACTTGGCACTAGGACCGGAGTTCCATGCAGACATGAGTTTGCTAGACTATTGTTCGATTAGGTATCAGAACAGACCTCAGGAGGCACAGAGGGGCAAGGCCTATATTAATAATTATATTATATAAATTTATAATATATTAAAAGGTTATGTATATGATTATTAAAGTGTATATATATGTTAGATATTATAAACTTGGACCTTTAAGTTAAGTTTTATATTTTTATTATTTATATAATAATTTATAATTTAATATACTTAAGTTCTATATTTATATTATTTATATTATAATTTATATATTAAAATATAAATAAAAATTATAAGTTTATATATTTATAAAGTTTAACATATTAATTTATTTTATATAAGTATCAATATAAGATAAGTTATAAATCTAAAAAATTTATTTAAGTTTTATTTTTACAAATTATAAAAATTTTAATTGGTTAAGAGCTTGTCTTCCTTGAAAGTAAGAAAACAAAGTAATGGCCCAAGACTCAGAGGCATCTGATAGAAGTGGAAGTCTTCCCCCTTATGTACCACAAACAGGTTATTTTAGGTGACCAAATTTTCTCTACACATAAAGATGCACTTGCAGGTCAAGGTCTTTTCATTGTATCAACAAAGATTAGGCTAGTAGCCATAAGTATTGTAGTCTTTATGCTACTCTGGAATATATATATATATATATATATATATTGTTCCTATCGTTTCCCTGTCGTATCTGGATCCTGGCTTTTAAAAAATTTGACCACATCCTGCTAACTTAGCTAAAATGTAATTAATCCATGATACAAGGTGGATAGGTCTAGACCAACCCCCAAAATAGCGTCATTAATAAAGAATAAATGCAAACAGAACAAAACGTCCCCTCAAAACTCAACATTTGTGAGAGAGGAGGTCAAAATGAAGGTGACGTCATCTCCTATAGCGGTACATATGCCTCCAAAGGCCACGTCTCCTCTCAAAGGGCGCAAAGCATCATCAAGGATCACATCCCCTCATCCAAAGGTCATCTCTCATCATCAATCGATGCCAACTCATCATCATCAATACTAGGTCAGCCCAAGCAAGCATCGAATCACATCAAGCATGAGGTCATCGTATGTGCAACATCCAAGGGCTAGGGTGTGACGTCATGAGGGGAAAGAGCTGCACAACCTCTCCAAAGAGGTGTACTATCATCATCAATGCTCATGTCATCAATCCCAAGCTCAAATCCTCAAAGGGCACAATGTCCATGGTGAGGGGCCTCATGCCCCTTGAGTAGCCCATCAAGCCATATGTGCAACATCCGAGCTCATATGTCCAACGTCCAAAGTCCAGGAGGTGTGGGAAGGTGTCCCAAGGTAAGCCAAATCATCGAAGGACCGAATGCTCTGCATCAAGGGCCCAACGTCCTCTATATAGTGCACAACATCTTGGGCATCATCATGAAAACATCCTCCAAAGGACCATGTCAAGGGTGCATCATGATCAAAACATGGTCCACATAATCAGGTAAACCAAACATTACAAGATACAATAGTCATTAGGATCATACAAAGTACGCCACTACTTAATACAAAAGCCATGCAAGCAATTCACATAAAGTATCCTCTTCAAACTTCACACTAGTTCAAGACTTTATGCAATTTGCCAAGTTTAAGTATGGGACGGCCATCACAATATCCTATTAGGTGTGCCAGTACCCAAGTAAAGGAGTAGTTCCCGAGAAACCCTCAAAGTGTAAGTATAAGTGAATGAGGTGGCATGGGGTTTACTTCATGGTCATGGTGTCATTGACATGCAAGGACATGTGTGGGTTCATCTCCATGAGCGCTTTCGTAGAGGGAGTGTTTGGTGTTTGAGATACACTTTCCTCGGCTATGTCTGTATTCCAAACCCCCTCTTGCCTTTTGATATTCTTTTATTGCTTCGCAAGTCCCCTTTTCAGGTTCATGCTTTTGTTATTTTTCTTACCGGGGATTAAGTCCTTTTAATTGATATGCATTCAATGCATTAGGACTAGGGGCAATCGCCTCATAATGAGGGGGTAGAGCTCAAGATGACCTTTGGCTTTTGATTTGGTCATTTGTCATCCCATTATTTCTCCTTTGTTTTATATCATGCGTTTTTATTTATTTTTCTTACCATCTGCATCAACCTCGACATTCTAGCCCTTCTTCTCATAGGAGGATGAAGACACAAACCTTTTTGGTGTACATGTAACAACCATTTCCAAAAGATAGGACAACGGAAGGAAAATAGATGGAATGTGTTAAGTATGGACGGGAGTGGTACGCTACCCCTATCAAGGCCTCCCAGGAGTACCCATGTTCCCCAAGAGTGACAACACTACACTAGGACACATATGATGACCATCAAGGTGAAAAAAGGAAAAAAGCATAACTTCCAAGAAATCATGATCCATTATCTGACTTCAACCCATGATCCTCACCTAAATTCCTAATACATTAAATGTAACACTTTATATGAAACAATGACTAGTGTACCTCATGTGTGTTGGACCACCATCATCAAATGAACCATGTTGATCAAGTGAAAGAGTTGAGTTGAGAAATGATAAGGGGGGAAGCATCTAAGGGGTTGTTGTCTGTGGAGAATGTCGATAATCATCTCTGGGATCACTGTCTTCATTGTGGACCACGAGACATGATCTCCTCTAGTTACCCCTAGTTGAGAGGGGTAACAAATCTCAACAACTCATTGCTACATTTAGTGTAAAAGTCATTGAGAGGGTTATTTTATTGTTATTCCTTGGAGGATTAATGGATCTAGGAAAACAAATACTTGTTTATTATAAAGAGGGATAGAGTTAAAACCTATATAAGGGTTTAATCTCTCAATTTGTAAGGTGTGAGTGAAAGAGCTCCTAAGCTTTGGAATAAAATTGTTTTATTTTTGTCAAGCTATTACGGAATGTATGTACAACTTTATTACATGTGTGCCAGATATTCTTGATGCATATTGATAGCTTTTCATTGTAGATTTGGATTGTCAATGTCAATTTGGGAGCCATAGAAAAGCAGCCTTGCTACATCAGAAGAGGTATTCATGAACCATGTTTGTTACTTTGAAACCTGTTGTCATCCTTATACACACTTGCAAACGTGAGCTAAGTCTTGTTCACTTAGTGTGTCCTCGGAGACACAATGCCTAGGTTCAAAGTCCACGCTCTCACTTTGACTTGAACCTCTTCTGTCTAGGCTAACTCCTAGGGAAGCCAAGGGGGGTAGACCCTAGTTACTAGATGTGATTTAGAGTTTAATGTTCTAGGAGTTGGTTGTAATTCGTTAAAAGGTCAGGGGGAATCTAGCCTATGATGTTAAGCAGCAAATGCAGGATGCAACAGTGAAGTATGACAGTCATGCCTTTTCCTAGGACAACTAAGGCTAGTGCCTATGATTGGGCAAGGGGTCAACTAGATTAAAGGGAGATAAATTACAAAATGATTACAAGTTTACAAATATTACAACAATATCAAAGTATAGATTAGATACAGCAAAATATGTAAGATATACAAAGCTAAACTAGACTAGATACAAGATATACAGATATTAACAGGTTGCTTGCATGTGCAGGAAAAGAAGATACTCAAAATGAAGTAACCATCAACACATCAAGCCAAGCATGCTCACAATAGATAGAACTCTATTGGATTGCTTATCAATGGCTTAAAGACGCAAAGCACTCAAGACCCAGTCAAGAGAATGCCTTCGAGTGGATGCGCAACTTCTTGAAGGATCACACCACAAATACAAGATAGATGAAAATCTTGAAAAGTAAAGTGCCCAGATATTAGATGTAACCACTTAGATAATTACTCTACAACATATAAATTGACTTGCATGTAAATATAAAGACAAGATCCGAATGCTTGCAGGTGTGAAATGTAAATCGCCAATGTTGTAGACCAAAGATTGAGTTAAGTGATTAAGTGATATTTATTTTAATCCTATCTAGGTGTCAACCCAAAAATTTCCTCCCCCAATTACCAAGTGATTGTTGGATGCTCAAGAAGTTAGGCAACGAGGCCCACCCTAACTTCACAGGTCATTCCTAAAATCAGAGTACTCGCGAAAAGGATGCCACGCGTCGTGAGACCATCCCCGGCCTAGCACCTTCCGTTGCCTTCCTCCGACCCCATTTTAAATGGCGAAGATGGTTGGTAATGGTGTCCTATTAAGTCTAATAAATTGATTATTGAACTTATGAGCTAAGTGTTGAAAAGTGTTTGAGTGCTTGTAGCTTGCTCAAAAAGTGCCAAAGTACTGAAACTGAATTATATGAGTGTGAACTCTTAAACAGTGAAATTGCAAGTTAAGTCCTTAAGTTATGAAGTTATCGCATGTAAATGTTAAAAACTAAAAATGCTTGTGAAACTGAAAATGACGATTGTGAAGGTTGAGGCCTTTAAAGGACAAGATTGCAAGTTAATTTCTTCAGTGAGATTATTGCATGCATGTGTTAGAATTAAAAGCTGAAACAGTAAGTGATTTGCATGCAAAGTAATGACAGAAGCAAAAGATCCATATTGCCTCCACGGGCTCTAAACTAGCATTTAGGTGTGAGATCTACTCTAAATTATTTTATCTTTTACGCATGCATGTAGATATCATCAACCAAACTAGTTAAACTATGCAAGAAAAACCGAAAAGAAAACTAATCTAAGGCCTGCAAAGCAAAAACTGAAATGAAGAAGGCAAGCCACTTGGGTACACTCCGTTGGGCTTGCTTACAGTGATTTAAAGAGAAAAGAAATAAGAGAAATTGTTACCACTTCGCAAGGAGGTACTTGAGGGTGTGTTGTGCTTGAAATTGGGCAGCATGCACCCATAACCTGGCGAGAATCTGCAAAAATCAGCCATCTATTGCTTGCTGATTTGTGCTGCAACACACTCAAAAAAGGTTATGAAATTTTTGTTCTTCAACAGAAACTTCTCACATATGAAAACCATAAATTTATATTAAATTATTGACCTATCTTAGCAAGTTAGATACCAAAAACTAAATGTAATAGAAGGAGGAAGAAGAACAGAAAATGCTTGTGAAGTTTAAGTGAAGATGAGGGTAGATTCGTCCTTGAACCTATCCCAACAACCTCTTCGAGATGATCTGCAAAACTTCCAATAAATCGTAAAATGAAATAGATAATGATTGCATGCACTAACAACACAACATAGTTTCCATCATTAGTGAATTCAAAAACATATAAGCTAGCAATTATACATTTACTAAGCCTAGCCAAGTAAACTAATTTACCCAACAATCTATTCAATAACACAATAATATTCGAAACAAGAGCAGTATCACCTCATGAATACATTGATCATCCACACAAATCTTGAAATCCCCAAGTCCTCCAAAGCAATTTCTTCTATTGTCCAATGGGAAGAGGTTGTAGCAACAAAGTTGCTCCAAGCTGTTCAAGAACAAAACTAGTAAAGCAAGATGGCAATGATAGAGGAGAGAGAGAGGAGAGAATTTGGTAGCATAACAATACCGTGAAGAATGGTGAATAATGAGGGAGTGAGAGGTCTCTTAAATAGCATGAGAAGCTAAGGAGACCCCTCTTGGATCTTTGACAAGTGTCAAACATCCAAGGGAAAAGACAACTCAAGAGGAAAATCAACCAATGGGTGCGTGAGCTTTTAGGTTGAGTGAGAAAGGAATGTGAGTGAGTTGGATGGGTGAAGTGGCCTCATAGAGGAGGCGCATTGGTTGAAGACAAGCCCACGCTTTCATTCCATTTTCAAAAGAGATGTTTCCATCTCTTTCCAAGAGTGAGGGCGTAAGTTACCAAGAGGAGCGTGAGCTTTTGTGAGAGTGTGGAGGAGTGTGTGTGTCACACTCCAAAGAGGACATGGAGGGTTAAGGTAAGGCATATGAGAGGAGGAAGGGACCCATGTTTTAATTAATAGGTGAGTTTCCAAACCTGATGTGGGAAGGGGGGCGTACTCCCCATATGGGGGCGCAAATCCCAAGGGGGATTTAATTAAATGAAAGGGTAAAAGGGTAGGTAAGGTTTAGGAAAGGTTAGGTGGGGCCCATCTCATTAATTCTCACTTTACTTCACCTTATTTGGTCATTAATTACAAAATTTGACATTTTCCCATGTCCCGGGTTAGCAATTAAAATTGTTGTTATCCGACTAAAACTCCTAAGTGGACAAAACCCTAACAAAACTTGTCCAACTGAGTTGAAACTTGATCTAAGGGTGTAGGGGGTCTCATTACATTTCTTTTGAGTACAAATACCCCTATCAAAAGCCCAAGGACCTAAGTTTTACATTAATTATCCAAAATTAATTAATTAATTTAATTCCCAACCTTAGGAAAAATTAATTAATTAAAAAAAACCTATCTAGACTCGACTAAAAATCATGAAACTTAGTGTGTTGTCTTACATGGTCATTTGCATCGTTCCTAAACACTAGCTACCCAAGAATGACTTCATTAGAACGCCTTTCACCACTTTGGAGGATTTATTACTAGTGGGAGTGAAAAACTCAAGAGAGATTAATAAGGTTGGTTAGGCCAAATCAACCTCCTCGGGATAAAAAACACTCAAAGAAAGGAACTCTCCTAATGAAGAAATCCTAAGGCAACTGACCTAACTATGATCCATGCAGACCTATTACATTATAAACCCACGCAGGGGTACGGAAATCCCACTTTCAAAACTGTGTGCTGGAGCAAAAAATGCCTTGTAGAACCAAAAAGTCTTCGACTTATTTGCATTTGATGATGCATATCTTCATGGTACATGGAGTTGACCCCCTTGTTGAATAGGCAGTCAACAAAACCAATGCCCTAGACGTCCTTTTGTGAGTGAATGCATAGTTTTTATCTTTAGATAAGGCTACTCTTGGATCAATTTGGATGTGGAGCTCACCATAGAGTCCTTCCCTTCCATCAACTTGTAATATCTTGTTTACAAAATCTAGGGCTGCCAGAGGCTTGTATTTTACAGCTGAAACCAGCCCCTATATCTCTTGAAGAAGTTCCCTTTGAAGTTGCATGCATGATCCCATAGCCCCAAAAAAATAAGGCATTGTTCTTTCCTTTCACCCACCACAAAAAATATAAGAATCGCAAAAAAATATTTATCTTTTTTAAGCTCTTTCTTGCTCCCACTTCATATACTACAACACAATGAGCTTAGTTAACCCTAAGGATTCCCCCCTAGCCTAGAGTTCATCTAGTCTAAAGAGAGAAAGGCAAGGCTACTAAGGTGATAGTGGGTCGCTTGTCTAAGATTCCCTTGGGGCCTCACAACTTGTGCTTAGGGACTCTTACACCAAGTGAGGACCTAGGATGTAACAAGAGGTAATGATGATGTTGTCAAAGATAATATGGGATTATCTCATAAAGTTTAATGCAACAATCATGCGTATACCAACCCCATCAAAGCTTTAGACAGGGGAGTTTGTAGTGGTGCGTGCCATTTTTGGCTTGAGTTTGATCATGCACATTGTTTCATGTTTTATTCCAATTTCCAGCCATCATCTCATGGAGATTCCATCGTGTATGTACTTCACTTTTGATGTATCTTTGTTTTGGATGATGACCAAACACAAGGGACAAATTCATGGTCTTGATGAGATGCAAAGGTGGTTGCATTGGATTTATGATTTCATCTAGCATGCTCATTTTCTAATGTTAGAGTAGGGTGGGAGAAAGAATAAGCTCCCTTGAGCATTAGAGTAGCATGAATAAGCTCAACATGTGGGCATTAGATTTTATTTCATGTTGTCATCGGCATTGTTGGCCTTTTCCTTGTTTTGTAAAGCCAATTTTGAATTATCAATGTAATGGACTATGCAAACTTGTGATGTGGTGTTTAGAGATGTTGATGTGGATCTATCCCACCACATATTTTTGTTTGATGATAGTGGTCAATTCTTACAGGTATACATCGAGATTTTGAGGTTCTCATGCACTCCCAAGAAGAGCACATGTCCTCATGTTGGAGCTAGTTGTTACCCCTCACCTTGCATGAGGCTTGTACTAGTGAATTGTTTCACTACCTTTGCAATTTTCATCACAAAGAGCTTTGGATGGTTAGGGTGTTCACTTAGTTCTGTGGATTATTGATGACATGGATGATGATGTGCTAGAGGTTTTGATGGTGTTTTTCTTGGTATACTTGATTATCCTAGACAGATAACATTACACTTGATCATGTGATGTTCTAGTCTCCACTCCTTGTTAGATGATTGGATATGAGGATGTATGGATCCCTTGGTGGAACGCCCTAGCACTTTTGGGCTAAATGGACATTGCATTGGCCTCATCATGGCATAGATTGCTTGGAATACACTCGCTTACACATGGTTTGTTGTTTGGATGGATGAAGAAGGGAATGGTTCGAGATCCTTTTCTCCAACACCCTCGCTCTTATGGATGATATTCACATGTGGATGGATTACTTGTAGCATTAAGCATGGTATACTCTGACGGTGTCCACATGCACAGACAGAGACCCACTTCACCACCACACATCCTGGATTCGTCACATTGGCATTCACCACATCAGCTTGCTTCCGAAAGAAAATGGGTCTTGCTCTATGAGATACAAGTCAGGTAATTGTGGTAAGTATCACTTTAATACTTGAGGCATTTGAATATATTGCATTTAAAGTTGTTTTTTATTATAGAACTTATGCTTGGAAATTATGCCCTTTGCCTTGTTTCACCTTGGTGGTTGACATTGTGCCCTCGTAAGAGGTCACCCTTGGGAATGGGTTTGTTATTGGGAGGTCCCCTTGACGAGTCATCGTATCATTCCCAATCATACTTATCACTTTTCACACTTCACCGCTTTTCTTCTCCTTATCTTTTGGGATTTTCAGGTGTACTGACCCAAGAAGGGACTATACCTCATTTCATGGGAAGAAAAGACTGAAGGCCCAAAGGGAATGTAGCTAGCAAAAGACAAAATCCAAAGCTATAACCTTCCAGATGCTCTCCCAAATAGGTCTTGAGAACAATGAAACATTTATCCTAAAAGATCAAACACCTGCAAAAGCAAATACACATAAAAATGTCCCACTTGTTGAGGGATCTACACAAGCGCGTTACAAGCTTTTCTTTACCCCTATGGCACTATGTGTACCTCTCCTTTCAGGTGACACTGTGGTACTACCCTCCAAGTTTTATGTTACCCATTGGGAGTACCCAGTCATTTTGGACCTTAATTAATTAATGGAAAATGAATGGGCTTGGAAAAAGGATGCATTGAAAATGAAGGTGCAAAACACCCTCTACAAAGGCACCTTTAAATGAGACAATACGAACCCTTGTATGTCATGAACCCCATGCCCAAAAGTCTTAACCCTCATCCACTTCATCTTCTCCACATGACTTAGAAAGGGTCCACCTAGGAAACACTCCTTGACTCAAGGAATGATCCACCCAATAGGTCACCTTGTCAACCCTTCCATACCTAAACTTGGCAAATTGCATAGGGTCTTTGAGCACTTGTTTAATTTGATAAGGTAGTTTTTGATGCACATGTTTAGATGACTCTTGTATTAAATTCCCCTCGCCTAATAACTTCTCGTGGGCTAAGGCAGACAATGACCAAAGGGACATGACTTGCCTAGGAAAGACTTTATAAAGTTAAAGTGGGAAAAAAGGGGAAATGGGTCCTAGGCTAACGAAAAGTCACTTCTAAATTATAAAAATGAAGGAGCCACTAAAGTGACTTTAATAAAATAAAATAAATAATTAAGCGGGAAAAGACTCGAGTGAATATCAAAAGGGGAAAATGAGGAGTCTCTCCTCATTCTTTCATTTTTGCTCATTTGAGAAAAAGATTTTGGAGAGCTCTTGAGAAGAGAGTCTAGGGTTTTTGGAAATCCTTCTTTGTTTACTGGTTTCGATGTTGCAACGATACACCCTAGCTAGTTTGTGAAGAGATCACTTCAGATTTCTTCCTTGTGCTTCAGTGTGGTTAAGTTTCCATCGTTTGGCAGTGGATTTTGTGTGTAGAAGTCGATGGTTGTTGTGTGAGTTGAGTTCCATCCATGTAGGGTGAGTTTTCCTTAGTGGGCGGAGTTATCTCATCCAAAGGTCGAGTTTCCTTGAAGCCGACTCATATTTATTTCTTGAGGCCCGAGTTCTAGCATGTGGGGCAATTTTATCTACTACAAGTTGAGTTCTCTCATTGGTTGTTTGTTTTCCCTTGGTGTCGGGCGAGTTCTTGCTTACCTGGTCAATTTTCTTTACCTTGGGGATGAGTTTAACCCTTGTTGGATCGTGCTAATACTTGGGAGGTCGAGTTATACCATTGGGGTTGAAGATTACTTGAAGGAACAATTTACCTCTATGTTGGGTGCATTTCTGAGTATCCAGACTGAGATATTTTCAAAGAGAGGCCGAGTTATTCAGCTAGAGACCATACACTCTCAAGTGGGGATGACTTTCATATCTGTTGGTCACATCCTTCACATTGGGATTCAAATTTATCAACTGGGCGAATTATTATCAGGTTTGGGAGCTAAAATCTTCATATGTTGGGTCGAATACTCTGTTACAGGCTTGTTGGGCGCTAGTGGCTCCAACCATTACCTACAGGCCACTACAATACTTCAAGTTGCTACAGATTCTTCATTACAGGTGGCCTTATCTCTTGTACATCAAGCCATTTGGCAGCAATATATAACCAGGTTCCTCAGTTTTTCATTATGCATTTTCTCATATATGTAGGGTGTTATTGTTGTCTTAATTAAGATTAACACCCAAGCTATTCTGAAAGTCAAACTGATGTCTATTATAATGCTAGACATTGGACTAGAGGTCCTTTGAGTTTTGCTGTTAGAATTTTCATTTATGGATTGTTTGATAAATTTTCTCTGGCACATAAACCAAGCAAAACTCAAAGACTTTTGCCAAACAATGCAGTGGTTGACTTGCTCATGAATTGTTTGACAAAACACATAATTGTTTGATAAAATATCGTGAAGGCTAGTCTAATTTCATTTTTTGCAAAGTAATCGAATTGGTGCCCCGCCTTCTGCCCCGTATTCCCTCCCCTTGCCACTTTGTGGATCTTGGGTAACTAAAAAAGGGCAAAGGATTGTGTGGCTAGATTAATTAGGCACCCAATCTATTATTGTTTCAAACCAGCAAAATAGGGTGACTTGGGAGGCTAGAAGGGGTTGAAGTCGGGGAAGGTTTCACAGCACTACGTGTCCTCCTTGTTGAGCGCCCAAGCATTCTAGATTTGATCTGTGGAGCTAGGGAAGAACCTTGTTTATTCTTCTTATTGAGCACCCAACACTTCCTTTTGGTTCAAGGGATAAGGACTTGGGATAGTCACATAGCTTAGGATTACTATAATTCACATTTAATCCCCCTAAGCTCAAGAGAGACTTAAAAACTTACTAAAATCAACCTACACACTTTTCACAATATTTGCTTTCCAAGTTTTGCTTTTTCATTGACGCATTTTACTTTCAAGCAAATTACTTTCCAAGCAATTTTACTTTTCAGCAAATTCTTTAATTGTGGATATTTACTTTTACTAAGGCATTCTTTATTCTTGGTTACAAATATTCTTTATTCTTTGGGAAATAATTATTTTAAGTGAAAAGTCATTTTTATTATTTTATTCATTGCACTTTATTTCAAATTGTAGAAATATATTTAGTGTGCATATCTCAATAAGTGAATTTTGGTTGTATTTAGGCACTGGTCTATTTTGTGTCTTGTAAAAGAAAAGGTTTGCTTGTCATTCAAAAGAATTGCATAATTGCATTTGTTGCTTATCATTGGGTTGGGTTTCCTTAATTGATAATTTAATTAACTCCCAGAATCTTAATAACAAACTTCACATAGTTTAATAGGGTCTACCCCCCTTGGCTTCCCTAGGAATGAACCTAGAGGGAAGAGGTCTAGATCGAGGTGACCGTGGGTCTAGACTTAGGTTTGTGCCTCCAATGACACACCAAGTGGGTTGGAGACTTCTCCATGCTTGTAGGTGTATATTAGGACAGCAACAGAGTCTAAATGTGAGTTTGGCATGACTGAGATGCTTTATCTAGGGCATGTGATCGGAGAAAACGGGGTTCAGGTACACCAAGAAAAGATCAGGGCAATTATCGAGTAGCCTACCCCAAGGAATGTGACAGAACTGAAAAGTTTCCTAGGCCTTTGCACTTATTACAGGAAATTTGTTAAGGGGTTCTCACAGCTGACAACACCTCTTATAGATCTCACAACCATCCCAATCCCATAAGCATCACACTCAAGCACGAATGGCTGAGTGAAATCTGGTAAGGCTAGTACAGGACAAGAGCTCATCACCTGTTTCATCATCTCGAATGTCACATGTGCCTCATTTGACCAACTGAAATCCCCTTGTATATTTTTTGAGGTCCTATGAGGCTCCCGACTAAGGTTTGTCTTTGACCTTAAGTTTGGCTCTAAGTTTCATAGGACCTCAGAAAATTTACATGGTATCAGAGCCAATGGTGGCTTAGACTTGTTGATTTTTGAGCATTTTCGTGGACAGTTCAGAGCAGATTTTTGGACAGCGTGTTGACAGAGTTTGTGGACAACGTGTTGGCAGAGTTTGTGGACAGCTTGTGGGCAGATTTGTTGGACAGTTCAGGGCCAATTTTTGACACTTGTGGACAGCCTCTTTTCACAGCTACGTGGATAGGAGTGAGGTTGTATTTCACGACCTCTTTTCACACCTATATTGCTAAGAGTGAGGTCAGTTTTGGTTTGCCTCTTTTCACACCTATGTTGACAGGAGTGAGGCAACGTTCCTTTACAGTTGCAGCATCAGTTTGAGTGCAGAGGACAGTGATTTCTGTTGAAATAATGTAACTGCGAAGAGCATTCTTATTATTTTGTTATTGGATTAAATCCCCATTGTGGATTAATCATGTCATTATTATTATTTTTATTATTAGGTTAATCCCCATTGAGGATTAACTAAGTCGGTAATTGTATAAGGACCAAATCCCCTTTTGCGGATTGGTCATCGGACAATTATAATGTAAAGAATAAGAAGTCGGCCCCAGCAGTTATAATGAAAGGGCCAGATTTAATTAAAGGTGGATTTACCCACCCAGTGAGAGAGGTCAGCCCTGCCAGAATGGTGACTCTTCACACGTGCCAGATTAGTATAAATAAGAGGCTAGCGCCTCATTTCTAACACACTTCACTTGCTCATGTTCTTATGAGGCAAGGTGATATTTCAAGTTGGTGAAAGAAGAAGAAGGGTGGC
>ML817821.1:15785-29458 GCA_009831015.1 Picea engelmannii | reverse complement strand
GAAAGAGATCTAATGCATACATAAGAAGTTTATAATGATCAAATATGACACATACCATGATACCTCGGACCAATTACCTCATGGAGCAAGAGCCTTTTCTGATGCAAGCCCAGGCCGGTAGTGATGGAGGCTGGTACTGCTGGTAGGACAAGTATGGCTGAGAAGAAAAGATGGGCCCTCAAGGGCCATGCTCAAGTCGCTCCTGCTCTCGGTACTCCATGTCTAGGACCATGTGGGCCTCGAGACATGATCTCCTAGTTATCCCTAGATATCGGGGATAACAAGCTTAATTCATCGTTTAGCCATCAATTCCTCTTTATTTCTCCATCTTGTTCCCTGTTTGTGCCTGACTATAGTCTATGGGAACATATAGACTACTAAGTCACTCCCTGCTGGCCTACTCTTGGGAACGGGACATCACAGTGAGGACAATGAGCCACAGATTCTAGCAGGTTTCGCCAAGGAGTTACAACACTCCATAAATCATACACAAAGCACCCGTGTACATCATCTACAGGAAAATCAGGAAACTGTGCGCAGGGGACAACTTGAAATAACAGAGACTCTAGAAAGAGTAAATGCCAGCCAGGAGAAACTTGCGCAACTCCTCTTACAGATGACCCATGCAAGGAAGGGATCAAAGGCTTATGCAAACAGGGAAGCTAATGGATCTCAAGGGGGGACTAGACATCAGCAGGAGTATAACCCTCGTTATGACACTGAGGGACAAAGTTATGGAGGTGGAGCTCCTCAGGGAGCAACACACAGTAGGGCCACCCCTAGACCCTATCTACCTACATTCCTGGATAACCAACCACAGCACAACTATGAGGATGAAATTGAGGACAACTTTGAACAGTATGTCAAGGAGTATTATGCCTTGAGTGCAGGATTCCAGAGGCATGTCACGTTGGATCAGTATTGTGGAATCAAATTTTGGGGTAAGCCTAAACAATATCAAAGTCCTAACTATGAATTGGAACGCGGGGTAGGCAAGATGGAGATCCCTTATTTTGACGGATCTTCTAAGGTGACTGCGCAAGCATGGGTGTAAAAACTTGATACCTACCTACAGCTTAACCCCATGAGGGAGATGGATGCCATCAAGTTTGCCACCATGTACTTGGAGGGCAAGGGTCATGATTGGTAGTACCATGGGTTGACCACACTGGGTCACAATTAGATCACATCCTATACAAAGTTCACACAGAGACTCATTGACAGGTTTGACTAGGGGGACCCGAAGCTGTCTGAGTTGTGTCTAGAGGTTTACATAGAAGAGTTTCAAAGGATAGCAGTTATGGTACAAGATGTGTCTCAATCGAGACTTATGATGCTCTTCACAGAAGGGTTGATGGATCCCTTGAGGGGTTGGGTCAAGGATTTTAAGCCTACCAACTTGCATGATGCCATTTGGAAGACCAGGGACTTAGGATCAGCAGCAAAGACGAGATTCACCCCTAGACCTCCTCTAAACCAAGGGGGTAGAGACCAAGGACCTCCTATGAACCAAGGAGAGAGAGACCCAAGGGGGTTTGACCAAGGAAGGGGTAGGATGGATGAGCCCACTAGGAGGGAATTGAGGAGGAAGCAATTGTGCTTCACCTGCAAAGAACCATGGGATCCAACACACAAATGCATGGGTAAGTGCAAATCCCACTACATTGAAGTGATCTCAAATGATGAGGAGGATGAAGATTTCAACCATCTACAGAACATAGAGGCAGAAGCCCCAGGACAGGCAGAAAAGGAAGATCCAAGTCACGACCTTACAGCAGATGAGAAGGTGACACTTGTATCCATCAGCGGGGTACCTAAATTCAACACTTTCAGGATGAGAGGGGTGCTACAAGGGCAGAAAATCGCAGTTCTCATTGATGAAGGTGCCTCACACAACTTCATTGATTCAACCCTACTGCAAAGAAGGCACATACCGACAGTTGAGTTTGAGGGATTTCGTGTAGAGGTAGCAGGGGGGCGCACCATACCTTGTGACCAATACATTTCGGGAATGAAACTTACATTGGGCAGGCATGATTTGGCATAGGATTTCTATGTTATGGACCTTCCAGACACCAACACCATCCTTGGAGTATAGTGGCTTAGTACATTGGGGCCTTATCACCACAAATTACAAAACCATGGAAATATCCTTCATAGAAGAAAATGGGAAAAAGATGGTTCTTAGGGGTATGACAGGCAACACACCAAGAGTAGTGACAGCAAAACGCATGGAGGCCATCTTCAGGAGGGAAGACATTGTTTATGCAGCAAAGTGTAGAATATTAGTCAAGGTAGATAAGAAAGGGGAAAATCACTACTCACCAGAGATCCAAAAAATCATTGACATGCATAGCAAGGTCTTTGAGCCTATACCACCAGGGGCACCACTGGATAGAGAGTTTGAGCCCATCATAGAGTTGGAAGAGGGTGTGAAACCTGTCATCTCCACTCCCTATAGGCACCCAAGAAATATAAAGATGAAATTGAAAAGGCCATTAAAGAATTGTTAGACATGGGCCACATCACACTGAGTTCCAGTCCCTTTGCATCTTCAGTGGTATTGGTGAAAAAGAAAGATGGGACAATGCGCATGTGTATTGACTATAGGGCTCTAAATAAGAAGACAATCAAAAATAGATACCCCATCCCAAGGATTGATGAGCTATTGGATGAGCTCCATGGGGCGGTGTACTTCACAAAGATTGATTTGCGCTCCGGCTATCATCAGATAAAAATGAGGGAGCAAGATATCTCCAAGACTGCTTTTCGGTGTCACTATGGACACTACGAGTTTTTGGTCATGCCTTTTGGGCTAACTAATGCGCCAGCCACCTTCCAGTCTTGCATGAATCATTTGTTCAACAAGCAACTAAGGAAGTTCCTATTGGTCTTCTTTGATGATTTATTGAACTATAGAAAAACTTGGGAGGAGCACCTTCAGCATGTGGAGCAGATTTTGGCTATCATGGAAGAGCAATCCTTATATGCTAAGGAATCCAAATGTGAATTTGGAATGACAAAGGTCCTTTATCTAGGACACATCATTGGAGTGAAGGGGGTACAGGTACACCAAGAAAAAATACAAGCTATACTTGACTAGCCCACACCTAGGACACTCACAGAGTTGAAGGGGTTTTTGGGCATCTGTTGCTATTACAGGAGGTTTGTCAAAGGTTTCTCTCAACTTTGCGCACCTCTGATCGATTTGACCAAGAAGGGGGCATTCCAATGGAGCCCAGAAGCACAGTCAACCTTTTAAAAAATGAAGAAAGTGACGAGTACATGTCTAGTATTGGCCCTACCAGATTTCGCACAACCCTTCACAGTAGAGTGTGATGCCTCAGGGGAAGGCATTGGGGTAGTGCTTATGCAGAATAGTCATCCTATTGTTTATGAAAACTGAAAATGAGAGGTCCTGAGCTCCTCTACACAATCTATGACAAAGAAATGCTAGCCATCATGCATGCATTGGCTAAGTTCAAGAAGTGTTTGGTTGGGGCAAAATTCGTCGTGAGGACAGATCACAACAGCCTCAAGTACTTCCTAGATCAAAAGGACTTGAATGAGAGGCAACAGAAGTGGGTGAGCAAAATCTAGGCTTATGACTTTGACATAGAATTTGTCAAAGGAAAGAATAATGTGGTAGCAAATGCCTTATCCAAAAAACCATCAGTTTATGCCATGACCGATATCTCAGTGGATTGGAAGGCCCACCTTTTGGTGGAATATTCAAAAAACAAATTTGTATGCGAAGTGATGGATGGACAGGTACAAGATGACAACTTCATAATCATGGATGATATCATATACTACAAGGGCCGAATTTTCTTGGTTCCCGAATCAACCTTTAAGGCCAAGGTGCTACAAGCATGCCATGATTCACCAGTAGCAGGGCATCAAGGGTTCATTAAGACATACAGACAGGTTCGGGAGAGGTTTTTGGAAGGGTTTGAAGGAAGATGTGATGAGCCACATCAAGGAGTGCAGCACTTGCCAGGCCAACAACGATGAACACACTCACCCCGCAGGATTACTACAGCCACTTCCCATTCCGGAGCACAAATGGGAAAGCATATCTATGGATTTCATCACAGGGTTGCCCAAGGCTCAGGGCAAAGACTGCATTTTCGTGGTAGTGGACAGGTTGACTAAGTCTGCACACTTTTTTGCCATTGCCACAGATTACAGTGCAGCGCAAGTTGCGGACCTATTCTTCCGGGAAGTTTTCAGATTGCATGGTTTGCCCAAAACCATAGTGAGTGATAGGGACAACAGGTTCATGAGCACATTTTGCCAGGAGCTCTTCAGGTTAGTAGGTATGGCCCTAACACCTAGTACCAATTATCACCCTCAGACGAATGGCCAAACAGAGAGTCAACAAATGGGTTGAGGGCTACCTCAGGAATTATGTGGCAGGGCAGCAGGCATGGGTTAAATGGCTTCACTTGGGGGAATATTGCTACAACACCACCCATCATATGTCCATTGGTATGCCACCATTTAGGGCCTTATATAGCTATGACCCCCTCTCATTTGCAAAAATTGCCTTTGGTGACAGCAGGGCTCCCATGGTTCAAGACTGGATTCAGCAAAGTCAGGACATACTCAGGGAACTGAAGGACCACCTACAAAGGGCACAGAATCAACAGAAGGTACAGGCAAACAAGCACAGGGTTGAGCACACATTTGAGGTCGGTGACTTGGTTTATTTGAGGGTTCAACCGTACAGGCAAGCATCGATTAAGAGAAGTGGCGCAAAGAAGCTCCAACCTCATTTTTTCAATCCATACAGAATCAATAGGAGGGTAGGGGCCGTGGCATATGAGTTGGATCTACCACAGGGCAGCAAAATACGCAATGTCTTCCATGTTTCGTGTTTGAAGAGGGCCATCGGCAAGCATATCACTCATGTCGAGGAATTGCAATCTATGGATGAAGAAGGACAGTTGGTACTAATACCAGAGGAAATACTTGAAGTCAAGGAGAAGAAGTTGAGGAAAAAAAGCATCAGAGAATATCTGGTTAAGTGGAAGAACCTACCCATGGAGGATGCCACTTGGGAAGGGGAACAATTGATGCAGGAGACAGGTCCATCATTGCTTGTGGGCAAGCAATTTCTAGCAGGGGAGACTGTAATGTCCCCCACCTCTTGATGAAGAGGTCCGGAAAGACTCAGAAGTCTAGCTATCCCCACTAGACTATAGTCTCGGGCATCTTGGGGACAAAGTCAACCAGAAGACACTTCCTAAACATAACATTCTATTACTGAGTTGACTTTGTGTGAAAAAGGGTAACAGTTACAGTTAACTCAATGAAAGAAAAGAAAAGGGTAGGACGCACTTCTAAGGGTTAACTAACTCAACATATGAAAACACTGAAGCTATAAAAGAAAGGGCAAGACGCACTTCTAAGGCATTCTGGATTATTATCTTATTTTGCATTGGAGCTCTTGAGCCCAAGCAGTTTTGAGGATTTTGAGTCTAAAACCCTAGAGATCAACTCGGTGGTGAAAGATTCCACCTTCCTTGATCCAGGCTTGGTCCCGAAGGTGAAATAATCCTCCCACACCATTCTACAGTGTTGCAGGGGTCTGATCTAGTGGCAGAGGCAAGCTAGTGCGCAATCTAGGGGGGTGCACAACCTTGAGGAGTTTGGTAACTTGGTTCGATCTAAAGAAAGGAGGGAGCTTCTTGGCAAAGGAGCATTTGGGTTTTCTTCATATGGTCCCTAGCATCATTTCTAGTCTATTCTGGAGGAAGTTGTCCTAGCAATTTATTTCCTGGAGCTTGGCACGACTTGGAGGAGAGGGGTGCATTGCAAGAAGTGGTTTTCCTTAATTACTGGTCCGGATCTTCATAGATTATCTTGAGATTTCATCAGCTTGTTTGTATTGGCCCAATCTATCATTCTGGATATTTTGGTGGCAGTTGGAGGCTCCTAGAGGGGAGAACGAAATCTGGTTGATTCAGTCAAACCAGGAGGGCGCAAACTAGTTGAGGGTTTGCTCAGTTGGAGGAGCAGAACTCCTCCATTCATCTTGAAACTTGGTCAGGAGGATTCTACTAGCCCGAGCTACATTCCGAGAGAGTTTGGAGGCATTTGGAGCACAGGAAGAGGAGGGTCGAAACTTGAGGGTTCATCAGCAGCTAGAACAGTGTGCAACTCAGCCAGTTGGAGGGGTTCTACAGTATATTGGACGGGTTCTCTTATCTTCAGTCTTCTCTTGCATGTTGCTAGCCTTTGGAGGCTTGGATCTTCTTCTCAGACAGCCTTTGGGAGGCTATTATCATTGTATTGCTTATTATTGTATCGGCTGGCAACCCATCTTTGATATTATTGGGGTTTTCTTCCAGATCTGCAGATCTCTTGTTCAAAGGATCTTCCTACTATCTAAATAAAGGTCAGATCTAGCATTATTGGTCCTATACTGGTGCTCTTGTGTATCTCATCTTGTTTATGATTATATGCTTCAGATCTATTATTCCATTGCTTAATTAACATCAAATAAACCCTAATGCGCAACTCCATGAGTAAACCTGCAAATACATAAACAAACATAACAAACATTAAGCAGTTAGTGTTCCGAGCAAAAAATTTGGCTTGGGAACATTACATTCCTATACCCATGTGAGAAAGCATCTATGTGGGACTTGTTATTGCACAAACCACAATATGGCGACAACTAAGAGAACACCAACCCACTGTCACCTTAGATGAAGTAATCACCTCAAGGGGGGAATCTCGGTGGCCCTTGGGGGAAATGAGATGGAAAGTGAGATGATGAGATGAATGCCCCTATAGGTCAAGTTGTTATGTGGAAGATGGCTTTGATGGCACATCTCGGGAGTGGTTTAAGGTTGCCAAGTCTTTGGGTACCTGCAAAAAGTGTTTGTACCTGCCTGAGACACAAGAAACGCCAAGTATGTACGTAATATGTTAAATGGACAAGCAAGTTAAGCTTGCTACCCCTAATTGCAGCAGTAAACAAAGATAAATATCAGCAATGAAATCAAGTAACTACTGCAGATTAAAGCACTTAAAGCATAAAAAATTAGTTGAGTTATGACGCATAAAACATGTAGATACGTTCTCAACACTTTAGCACAACTTTAGTGGTAATAGATGGTCGTAAAGATAAGTTTTCAAAGTATGTTTATGACAGCCAAGTGGCTGTAGCAATGATTTGCTACAAAAGCAACTTTTAACCACGAAAATGAGCAAGTAATCTGACCAAAAGTTCACTAATTAGCAGTAGAATAAAAATAATGGCTTACTAGCAGATTCCCACGAGTCAAATTGCAAGTTAAAGTTAAGAAAAGTAGATGATTTTCTGCAGCCCTAATGGATGTAGCTTTTAAGTTGTTATAACTCTAAGAAAACCAAGAGAACTAAGACGCCCTAGAGGGCTTAGCAACCTCAAGGCATCCATAAATGATTCCAACTTGAAAAAGATGATATCTCACCAAAACACGTTTACCAATGCAAACATTTTATTTCTCCAATGCAAAAAATCAGATTAGTGCCTTTATAATAGGGTGAATGGAGTCTTTAAAACACAAGTTAGATCAACAAGATCCCTAGGGGTGTAAATCCTTTTACACCCTAGGGCGTGCTAATCAAACTAGGGTAAATCTAAGAGAGTGTACACACCTGTACTTCTCCTAGCAACCCTTGTCCAAAATGACTTATAAACTTAGCAAATGAAATGAAGCTTAATGGAGGGTGTATGCAACATACTCCTCCTAGGGTTTCAACCAACAATAACCAAGAACAAGCAAGAAATAACTAACAAATGCACATTTTTCCTTACCAATTCCAAGAAAGAGAGAGATCAAACCCTAGTTCACCAAGCATTTATCATTCAAGAGCAAGTAAAGAAGCCTCCAAGAGGTGCGCACCACCCTAGCTCAAGCATTCACAAAGAGATATCACCAGCATTCATTTGCAAGAGACAGAGAGATACCAAAAATGCCCAAGAGGGCGCAAATTTCAGCCACTAGTCTTCTCACAATGAGAGAGCTATGATGAAAAATGAAATAGAGATGATCTTTATTTATACAAATCCTCTAAAAATAGTTTGTCCACAAAACTTAGGGTAAAACACAAGATAAGGGGTCAACAGCCCTTATATTGCCCCTTCACAAAAATATTATTATTTAATTCATACTTTGCACATAAAAGAAACCCTAGAAACATATCACCCTCATTTTGGGCAACGTTTGGCACTTTTGGTCAAGTCGTTGAGTTGGAGAAGGAAAGCCTAGACCTCCAAAGGCTAATGGTCTTCAACCAAGACGTTTGTTCCACGATCCATGGGCCTCTAGGTGACGTCCATCATCACCACCAAACCCTAGCCCTAGGTGACGTCAAACCCCCAAAAGGTGACGTTTTTCCCCTTTCAAGCAAGTCATTTGGCATGTAGGGGGTGGGCAAGGTCCTCCAAGGTGTCCTCTAGGCCTCCAAACGCATGTCATCGTCATCTGGAGTGTGGGCCCTTGGCATCCAACTTGTGGGCTTCAAGCCCCATGGAAGCCCAAGCTAGGCTTGTTCTTCCAAAACTGTCCACTAGGTAGGTCCTGCAAAGACAAATAGATACACCCTCCAAGGATCTCAAGTCAAATGCATCATGATGAGTAAATCAAATCAACAAAAGAGCCATCTAAGCATGTGTTGATGATTACAACTGCGTGAGACATCCTCCAAGATACAGACTGAGTGAGTCAACCTATGAGGAAGCCCATGAGTTTGGTGTGCCCATGAGATGGGTGTGTTGTTCCTCTCTGAGGCGGAGATGGAACGTTGTGTGCCCCTGTGTGGGGTGAGGAAGCCCATGAGTTGGGTGTGCCCATCAGATGGGTGTGTAGTTCCTCTCTGAGACGGAGATGGAACGTTGTGTGCCCCTATGTGGGGTGAGGAAGCCCATGAGTTGGGTGTGTCGTTCTCTCTAAGACGAAGATGAAACGATGTGCAACCCTGTGAGGGGTGAAGGAGCCCATGTGATGGGGTTACTGTTCTCCTTTGTGTAGAGAGTTGAGACGATGTGGTACTCCAAATGATTCTCCTGTGAGATGCAGTGAGATAGAGATCTATTGAGTAGGACGTCATTGTGGATGAGCACAGGTGGACGTGATCCTAATGGCTGAGCACTAGTGAGTGTGTGTCCAGATGATTCTCCTGTGAGACGCGGTGAGATAGAGATCTGTTGACTTGGACGTCCATGTGGCTGAGCACAGGTGGACGTGCCCCTAGTGGCTGAGCACTAGTGGGTGTGTGAGATCCCTTACTATATTGTCTAAGAGTAAGATTTACCTGTAACCCTAATTGTGATGTAAAGGGTACAGATCTGCCCCACCATAAAGTGAAAAATAATTAATGTAAAAGATAATTAATATTGTAATTATTAATTATATTCTGAGTTATTGAGGTTGGCCCTATTGTGCCAATAGACACATCATTTGATGTGATAAGTCTTGTATAAATAAAGGTGAATCCCCATTGAGGAAACACACTTATCATTGTGTCATCTCATAAATTTCAGAAGTTGAGGTTTGAAATTATGAGAACTGAAGCACCCTTTTGTGCTAGGTTTGGTGATGGTATGGGAGGTCTCTCTCTTGAGAATATAGCAAAGGATTGGCTGGGTTTTCCTCCCTTGTTGAGAAGGGTTTCCCAAGATACTTCTTGTGTTCTTTTGCATGGATATTCTTCTTGTGATCTTGGTTTACCGCAGTTAGCTAATGTATTGCTGCAGTGGTTATGGTTCAATTCATGCTAATGATAAAAATAATTAAACCTCATACTTGAGCTAAACCATAGTGAAAACTCAACATGGTATCAGAGCGTTTCTTGAAGAGGACCATATGCACAGTAAAAAAAAAAAATTGACAGTCGTGGGAGATTGTGGACTACTAAGAGAGGGCCGGACCTTCTTCATTTCTGTGGTGAAGTTCAAAAGCTGGTCGCGGGCCTATTAGACCTGGCCGAGCTCTGTGAGGAGGGTCGGTTATCCAAATAAGATGGTTGCAGGCTTGGGGAGCAAGCCCAACCATAAGCCGCAGGTTGGTTGAAGCTGTCGCAGCTAGGAAGAGCCCTAACTACAGACCTGTGACAACACAACTAAGGAGACCTGTGGCCAAGTCTATTTCTAAGTTATATCCCAGCGAATATAGAAGGATGTTTTTGACAAATACTTTAGGAGCATCATAGCTGATATTTTTGAAAGAATTTTGTCAAATAATGATCAGTGTTTTACTGAAGCGGCTGATTCTTTATTCTTTATACATCAAGGGCTACAGAAAGCATGTGTCCTTGCCTATGATGTTCCATCTACTCTTGAAGTTCTCTCCACGGGAAATTACAATCGCTTGCCTAAATGCATTGAAGATATTGGTAAGCAAACAATGCTTGCTGAAGAAGAGCGAGTGCTACCCTTGCCTAAGTTGAACACACTGTTACGATCACAATTGTTGAAAGTATCTCCACCAAAAGAAATTTCTAGTGTAACTGTATTTGATGATAGAGAGGTATTGTTTGTTGAAGGGAATTCAAGTTCAGGTTACATTGGGCTATCGTGGGCATATATCTCTTTGGAAAACACTTCATCTAGAATTGCTTGTAGGTGAGAAGAGTGGACCGGTGAAACTTACTGAACCTCAAAGGTTTAGTATTGGAGATGATTTGGAGCACAAAATGGCTGAAGCAGAAAATCTATTTGCAATATTATATTATGATTTGCACGAGCTCTGTATTGCATTAGTAATAGATACTGTGATAAGACAAAGGAGTCAACTTTGGTCATCCTCAGGACCCTGCCGATGGAGAAGCTGATACTAGTAGGATGAAGACTCCTGGTATAAGAATCATGTACTGGTTGGATCGTATTAAAGATATGGAGGGATATCTCTTGTAACATACATACTTGTTTTTTGGAAGTTCAGAGAGTGCTCAAGAGTAACGATCGCCTTTATCAAGCTGAGGATTATATTATTTTAAAGCACCCTGGAAATGATTCTGATACAACTTTGAATAAGTTATGTGGCAGAATTAAGGCTATGACAACAAGAACGACGAGGATTTCTTCTCTACCTCGTTCTTCTCGAGTAGACCAAAAGCAGCGACAAGGTTGATGTAGAAACTTGTATGGTACAAGATGGCTACAAGGGAAAACGAGTTTTTTTATAGAATGTAGCAGTGGCAGGTGGCCACAGGAAGCTACAGCAACATAATTTGCCTCCTAGTCCATGGTAAACAAGCAGGGAATATCATTGTTCATCATGATATTAACAAGCAAGCAAAATCTTCATTGGTGTACACTCTCAGGTATGCACTTGTATATATTATTTGCATCATTGTCATGAGGGTACTTGCAAGAGGAAGGAACCCTTGCTGCAATCGTGGATCCAGAGGGATCTCAGTGCATTTAGAGGAAGAACATACTGGAAGTGAAGACTCCAGGTTTGATTGTTTTTAATTAGCATGCCTCTAACCTACATTTCTAAGGTTGCTACATTATAAGTAGGTATTGTAGCTGTGACAACAATCCTTAAATTGTTTTGATTCTAGAGATGTACTCATGAATCTCCTCTAGGAGATATTCTTGTCTTGTTTCCTTTCGTTTGTTTCCTTGATTCAGGCAGGTTAACAACAAAGGAAGATGGTTATCCTTCAGACTTCAGAGGGAGTCAAAACTATTTGAGAAGAAGGAAAAGACAATACCTACTCCCCTTCAGTAGTTCAGAGGGAGACAGTTATTGATCCAGTTGCTCCAATTGATATTCCCAGAAATATTGCAGTAGGCCATGAAAGGCCTGTCTAAACTTGACAAACTCTACAAGGGGCAGAGGGCATGCAGCTGATGGAAGTGTCGAGAAATATAAAGCGAGATTTGTAGCCAAAAGATTCCCATAAACAGAGGGAGTTGTCTATGATGAGACATTTAATCCAGTGCCCGATACACTTCCATCCGTACTATCATCCATGAGTTGGAAACAACATCAAATAGATGTAAAGCCAGCCTTTCTCAATGGTGAGATTGAGGAAGAAGTTTACATCAAGCAGCCAGAAGGATTCGTGATATACGACGAGAAATCACATGTGTGCAGGTTGAAGAACATTACAACATCACTAGAATACAAATCAACTTATAAGAAATACCCGTGATCAAAGGGTTGACAATAGTATCATACAGAGATCAAGAATTTGTTGGGACGACATCAACAGGTTTTTGAGTCGATTCCACCAGGGAGACCACCTGACAAGGGGTTTGAGCACACCATTGAGTTGGAAGAGGGAGCCAAACCGATGATCACCCCCCCCATCATCATCCTAGGAGGTTCAAGGATGAGATAGAGAAGGCAATCAAGGAATTGCTAGCGATGGGACACATCAGACCGAGCAGCAGCCCATTCGCTTGTTTAGTTGTCTTAGTTCTGAAGAAGGATGGCACCATGAGGATGTGCATTGATTACCAAGCCTTGAACAAGAAAACCATCAAGAACCGGTATCCTATCCCATGCATTGACGAGTTGCTGGATGAACTGCATGGGGCAGTTTTCTTCTCAAAGATTGATCTACGCTCTGGGTATCACCAGATCAGTATCCGAGAGCAAGACATAGAGAAGATGGCATTTCGAGTTCCTGGTTATGCCATTTGGGCTAACCAATGCACCCGCCACGTTCCAGTCTTGCATGAACCACATATTCAGGGATCAGTTGAGGAAATCAGTCTTGGTTTTCTTCGACGACATCTTGGTCTACAGCAAGACATGGCAGGAGCATATGAGGCACTTGGATGAGGTATTGAGCATCATGAAGGCACAGTCATTATATGCCAAAGAGTCCAAGTGTGAGTTCGGTATGACAGAGTTGCTTTACCTAGGCCATATCATCAGTGCACAGGGGGTACAGGTGCACCAGGAAAAGATCAAGGCCATTCTGGACTGGCCAACGCCCAGGAACGTAACAGAGTTGAGGAGTTTCTTCAGGCTGTGCAGCTATTACAAGCGGTTCGTCCGAGGTTTTTCTCAGCTTGGAGCACCACTGACGGATCTTACCAAGCATGGGGCTTTCATCGGGACCGAGGAATCACGGAAAGCCTTTGATCACATGAAGGAAGTCATGAGCACTTGTCCAGTACTAGCATTACCAGACTTCACCTTGCCATTTGTACTAGAGTGTGACGCATCCGGCGAGGGTATCGAGGCAGTTTTGATGCAGGGAGGACACCCCATTGTATTCGAGACTAGGAAGCTCAGTCAGCCCGAGAGGTTGTACTCCATTTATGACAAGGAGATGTTGGCAATCATGCATGCCTTGACCAAATTTAGACAATACTTGGTGGGCAGCAAATTCGTGGTCAAGACGGATCACAACAGCTTGAAGTATTTCCTTGAGCAGAAGGACCTCAGTGAGTGCTAACAGAAATGGGTGACGAAGGTACAGGCATTCGACTTCAACATAGAGTATGTCAAGGGGAAGAAGAACATTGAGGTTGATGCACTATCGAGGAGACCTGCGGCCTATTCTTTGATGGAGATTTCAGCAGATTGGAAATCCCACTTGTTAGTGGAATATTCCAAGAACAAGTTCACTTGTGAGGTGATGGATGGACAGATACAGGATGACAGGTATAGGGTCATTGACGATGTCATATTCTACAAGGATAGAGTCTA
>ML817820.1:88456-104087 GCA_009831015.1 Picea engelmannii | reverse complement strand
TATATATATATATATATAATTCATTTCTCTTTTGATTTACTGGGTAGGTAGATATTATGTTTTTAGAAATTATATTAAATTTAAATTATTTTATAGGATTTAATAATAATAATAATAATAATAATAATAATAATCTATTTTTAAAATTACAGTTAAACTAAACACCAAATTAGTATATTTTATATTTTTATTATGAAATCTCCTTTTAATATAATCTTTATATATTTTTAATATAAAAATATTCAAACTATTATAAATATAATTTTTAAATTAAAAATATATAAATTGATTTACAATTTTATTAATTAAATACAAACTAATAATAATAAAATGTTTCTTCATAAGTTAATAATGAATTATAAAATATTTCTTCAACTAAAATAATAATGAATTATAAAATATTTCTTCAACTAAGTTAATAATGCGATTTTATTATTAAATTATATATTATATTTTATTATCTCCATTCGTTTCCAAAAATACTTTTAAAATTAGCTCACCCCAATTTTCCAAAGTAAAATAAAATATTAAATATTAAATTTAGTGCTGTAGTTTTTGAAAAACAACCAAACACATTGAACAAATACGAAGACTTAGTGCTTTACAACGCTTAACTTTCAAAAACTTTCCTCCTTTGTCTCTGTCTGCCAGCAATATGCCAGTCTCTGAAATGCCAAAATTAGCAACGATATTGACATGCACTATACGACGTTCAATTTTTTTTATAATTTTTTCTGCTTATTTTTCTCCTTCCGCTATATGCCAAAACGCACAAGATGCCAACGATGTGCAACGAAAGTCTTCAGTGTCCACATGCACAGCAGTAATAAACCAATCATACCAGCTGGTTGACCATCTCACCTGCCGCAATATGCCAAAATTTGCAACGATAGTCTTCGCATGCTCTAGATTTTAGTGTTGCGGTTTTAAAAAACCAAAAAACACTCTTTCATATTTTAGATTTTAGTGTTGTGGTTTCAGATGGGTGTAAGAAGCTTCGACGTACTCACCCATGTGGGGTTCAGACGTGGTTCAGACGTGGTTCGGAACGCGACGTTCATGTATGAAAACGTTTTTTCTTTTTCTTTCAAAACCTATTATAGCGTGGGAAACATTATTATTATTATAGCGTCTCTGGCTGAGTTATTATTATAGAAATTTTAGACAATTTTTACGAGAAACATAGTCTCTTCAATCAAAATAACTACTAATTAAATGATATTATTACCATTACACCCCTTTCTTTGAAACATATTTTTAAACATTGACCAGAAAAAAGTTATATTGCGTGTTAATCTGGATTTGAAATCCGTTGAAACCCATATAATGGCGAGGGATAATGAAATTGGAGTATGTTCAAGTTTCTGTTATGTGTGATGTTGTGTTGATCGTCATCTTCGCTTTCCGAAGAGTTGATCTTGCTGTGCTCTCTGGAAATGGTATCAGAGTGGCGATGTAACAGGTATTTATGAGGTCAATTAACTCCTTTATTTAAGCGTAAATTCTGTTAAGTGGCTGTAAATGCTATTGAAAATTCTGTGGACGAGGCTGTAACCTTTGGGGCTTGCCATAGTTTGATGGTAATGGTATTGAAGGCAGATTCCTTAAGTTCATATCAAATTGATATATGTGTATGAAACTCCTTTATTTGTGGGATAACAGAATTTTCTCTATTCAGAGATTTAACTGCTAAACTATAAGGAGGTATCTATACCTTATCCCTATCCTTCGATAGAGAGATTTGAACTTGTGAACATCTAAGAAAGAACACCTAAATTTGAACCCTAAATTAGTTAAATCATTTTAGGTGTTATAATTCTAGTTTCAAGATATATTTTGATAACGGATATAATGCCACTTCCAAAACCTAGAAGCAATTGGGGTGCAGGAGATTTCGATGTACTTTATAAGAACTGGCAGTCTACTATGATGACCCTATCTGAAAAGACTCCTATACTATCTGAAAAATATAGGCATTGCTTGCAAAGAGGAAGAGAAGCTATAATAGATAAAATGATAGAGCTGATCGTAAATGAAACATTTGTTAAGAAGCAAACTTTCGCAAACTGGTATTCGTTATATTGGAAAGATGCTCCTCATTTCATGGCAAAGTTTCTCCAACAGTTAGAGACTGTTTTTATAGGGGACAACGAAATTAAGATCAGGAAAAAAATGTTAGTTCCTGCTGTAGAAGTGGCAACCTCGGCGGTTGGAACTGTGCCAGTTCCAAAGCCTACAAAGGATTGGAATGAAACCGATATCAACATTTTATATAAGGAATGCGAGTCTGCTATGAGTTTATTAGAGAAAAATCCTGCTATAATATCTGAAAAATATAAGCAGTGCTTGCAAAAAGGTAGAGATGTTATAATGAAAATCATGATGAAGTTCATTATGGATCCAGAAAACTTTCCGAAGGATTCTACGTGCTCTGAGTATCTGGTCGGCTGGCAACGTGCTCCTGAAGCCTTAGCGACGATCCTCCATTGTTCAGAGACTGTCTTTATAGTGGACCAAGAACTTCAAATCAGAGAGAAAAGAATAGTTGTAACCAGAAACAAAACAATAACGATTCCACCCAGAGCAAGCCTTGTTGCTTTGGTAGAAGCACCAGAAGCCAGACAAAAATGTGGAATATTGAGAGCATATGGAGAAATGAAGTCCTTCTCTGCCAGTAACAAGTTCCATTTAGAAGTTCTTCAAGGGAAAAGAATCTTGAATGAAAAATGGGCTGAAGAAGGAGAMACKTATAACCTTACTGGAGAAGCAAATGCAATGCTTTGCATGCACCTATGGTCACTGATGAGATATGTTGGTTTYTCAAAATCTGAGAAGATCTGGGAAAGTATMAGTAGAGGATGGCYAGAATGTGTAACATGGAAGCAGGGATGTCATGGAAMGTTCTGGGAGATAATTCAYTCAGAGAAAGTACCATTATGGGTGGAAGCTAAAAACAAAGGCCTGGATACCGTCCTAGATGCTTATAAGGATATGGAACGGCATTTCAAGGATGATAGCGAACATTGTTTGAAACATTATGAAGATGCTTATTATCCAAAAGAACACAATCCCTATCGCGGTTAATTAGGGTTGTGAATAAAGTCGGGTTAGACACTGCCTTAGTCCAAGGTAAGACCACCCCTTGTCTTAATAATCGTATAAAAGTAGGTGTGTAGTCTATTATGCTATTGACTTTACTGTCTTCAGGTATTATGGTGTTGACTTATGTGCACGTTTGAAGTATTATGGTGTTGGATTGAAGTATTATGGTGTTGGAGTGGGCTAATTCAAGAGTAATCTTTTTTCAAGAGTTATTTTTTTTTAAGGTATTTTTTGGGTTTGTTTTTAAATTTTTGGTTAATCATTTTCTGAGTATTTGGGTTGGTTTAAAATGGGACAAAACCCTTAGAGTAAGGTTTTGAAATGCATGAAACTTTGATCCATGCAAAACTTAAAATATCCCTGAAAATTTGGCCGGATTCAAGCCCAGAAATTTATCTGAAAAACTGATCTGCTTGCTCCCAAATTAACCTAATCCTTATTTATATTGTTGACTTGATGTGGCCCATTTAAAATATAATGCCAAGTGTTTTTAGGGTGTGAAGTCTGGATTGGAAATCCGTCCATTATGTGTTATTCCACTAAAATGTTTAGTTGATTTTGATCGATTTTCGCCCTCCAAAGTGTTCTCTCGCCGTGGTATCTAATAGTATGTGTCATGGGCAACCAAATTAACCAAATTTTTTGTAATGGTTTGTGTATAATGTTGCTTGCATTGCAATGGTAATTGGCTTTGTAATGGTAATTGGTTTGTGTATAATGTTATTTGCCTTGCAATGGTAATTGGTGATGGTATGTGTTATGGATGAATATAAAATTTTATATTGTTTTTGAAATAGTTATTATAATAATATATTTTATTAAGAGTTTAATATGTTATTTGTGGAAATTAAATTTGAATAAAGAAAATAATAATTATTTTACAAAATCTTTTATAATATTATATATAATAACATTTATCTATAACATATAATATTTTAATGTCTATTTTCTTTTCATAATATTTGAATGTGTCTCATTCCATACGGGATGGACTCTAATATATGAACAAAAACTTGCAATGTGTCAAGTGTAATATAAAAAAATTTAAATGTTTTTTTTAATAATAATTAAATTTTATATTAAATTGAATTATGGAAAAAAATATTATTTTATAATTCAAATATTAAAAAACAATAAGTTGTTGATTATTTAATTATAGATTATACATATATTGACAGAGGATATATACATCACAAAAAATTATTAATTAAAAATGCATTTTCAACCCATTCAAATACAAATAAAGCTAAATAATAAAATATAATAAATAAAAATTTACATCATAAAATTTATATTTATTATAAAAATACTAATTTATGATATAAATTTAACAATATTAAAACTTATAAATTATTTAATTATCTAAAAATATACATAAACACAATGAATATTGGAAATATGCATTTTCAACATGTTAAAATATATAACTTTAAAATAAATAAACAAAATTAGACATGGACAAATTTAAAGTAGAACAAAAATATATAATTATATGAATAAAAATCTCTTCGGAATTATAAATTTGAACTTGTGACCTCATAAGAAAAAACACATGTTCTTAACTATTAGATTCACTCATGTTAAATATTGAACACATTTAATACAAAAAATCAATGTAAAATTGAGAAATAACACCTTTTCACAAAATTATCCTCTTATTCCTTTTGTTTCTTATGGGTCTTGACAAAACAAGCATAGATGCGCATGGTCTTCACCCATGAGTGCCATGCATGCCGCCACTACGGATCTTGGTCACCTTTATGCATATGAATTTTTAAAGTAAAGCTTAAACAAAAACTATTACATGTAGGTACCCAATTTTTAGCCAGTTGATTTGAATGAGAATGCCCTCACTTGAGAAATATTTCTCCTTCTAAATAGTTTAAAGATTTCAATGAAAAATGAAATAGATATTTAAATATAAAATTGAGTGTTTCTCTAAAATATTTATATACATTAATGAAATCAAAAGAAGAAACTAATATTTTTAATCGAAGATTGATGAAGCCTTCTTTGGTTTTGAGCTTTTTTTCCAAGTTTTTCTTCCAATCTTCCACCTTGTCAACAAAACTCATCTCACCATATTTTCACTTTACCATATCCAAAAGATACTTCACCTCTTTTGGAACCTTGGAAGCTGTAGAGAATGTCATGAAAGAGTAATTAATAGAAAGAATGTGAAGGGAAATAAGACCTCCTTCGCCAAAATATGTTGTTCTCAAAGAGCCAATGTGGTTCCCCACCCCAAACAAGAACAAGTGTTTGATCAAGATATGACACAATTTTTATCTCTCTATACTAATAGCCCATATAATTTCAATAATATTTCAACCATCAAAATATTAGGAGCTTCTCATGGCCATCCTCACTTTTATTTATATTCATCATGCATAATACGTCATCCTCATGATTATGGTAGTTTGTAAATAATATTGTAAATAGTATTTAGGAGAAATATGAGTAATAGGTGATTATCAAGAGTAAATCGAATCTATTGGAAGATAAACCAAAGTTCACTTTGTATTGTATTTATGAACATCTTGTGTTAATGCAAATTCAAGTGAGAAGTTACACATTCCCTGCCCATACCTAACCTAATAGTGGTATTAGAGTGTTGTTTCTTTTGATAACTGTGTATTCTACTCTCTACCCTAGTTCTTTACGTTCTTCATTGGCTCATAGCCTTCCATTGTGGTAAGCGATTCCCTCTGCTAGGGTTTTTTTGTTAGTCTACCATATTTTTCTTTTACTTTTGCTCTGTCATTTCTTCTCCCTATGTTGGTGTAACTGTTGTTCAGAATTCGTATTTGGAGTTTTCTCCACAATGTGAAATTAGGTATCAGAGAGTGGGATATTATTGAGATATCGAGCCAACATTGTTCATACTCCTTCTCTTTCTTAGAGGTCCTAATTCGTATTCCTATTTATGGTTCGAATCCTGTCCTTCTCAAAACTTGTATTGCAATTCTTTAGGAATCACGATCACACACACACACACACACACACACACACACAACAACAACAACAACAACAAAGAAAGAAGAAAACAAAAGATCCAGAACAATAGTGACGATCACTCTATAGATACAACATTCACACAATAGACACATCATTTTACGTGGTAAAACCATTAGCAGGGAAACATCCACGGGACAATGGGAGATTGAAATTCTATTGCTCAAATAAAGAGATTACATATTTTTAACAACATTGTTACACATTATTTTCGTCACCCCTATGACCGTTAATGATGTAAAACTATCCTTTGTCTTTAGAAGGATCAATGACCTGAATCCCTGAAGAAGAATGAAGAAATATTTTCCTAGAAAGATGAAAATGATCTTTTCCTTTGTAAAAACCTTATAAAGAGGGATCATCGCACTCTGTTCAGTGTTAAGGGTGCGACGATCTAGGATATTCACAGGCTACACCACACTGGCCTGCGATGTCGTCGCACTTTGCTCAGTATTAAGGGTGCAATGATTTTTCGTACGAAGGAAAAAGAGAAGCTTCTTGATCCTTCTAGAATAGAAGTTTCGAGGGTGAGTTGACCTCCGATTGGTTTGGATCTAAGTCGCATCCCTGATCTCATGAGATCATCCTAACCTCCTCACCCTATCCTTTTCAGCCTATAAAAGGAGAGGAGTTCTCATGAGGAAAGTTAGCTTGATTAGGTTTGAGTAATTTTTATAGCTTGGAGTTTTTGGGCCTTTGTGGATTTTGAGCTTTTCTTTGTCAATATAGATTGTGAGTGACTTTCAAATCTATAGTCTCAGAATATGTGGAGCAAAAGTGTGTGGGAAGCAAGGAACTGTTGGAAGGGACCTTACAACATCAAGGCATCGGTTGTATTCTCCTTTTCATATTCCTAATACAACAATACATTTATTTCCCATAAAATTGTTCTTATTTTATTGTATGACTCCTTGATCAGATACATAGGTTTTGTTGAGTATACATTGTTTCTTTCACTTCGTTGGCTTGTGTCTTTTTATAGGTTCATCATTCTATAAGCCTTGGAATGGAGCGAGGATGACACTAGCGAGGACAAACAACATTTAAAAGGTATGTCATATATATCTTGTTAGTTAGTATGCTTGATGATTCAAACTTAGGGGAAGTTTTACGTTCTGTGTTGTTTTGTTCTAGTTTCAGAGTGAAACTAGGGGGATCAGTTTGTGTCTGCACTTACCGATTTGTCTGATAACAAAATTGGTGACCATACTGGGGATCAAATTGTTTTCCTATTGTCTTGCTTTCTTGCTTTGATTGCCTGTGTTTTGTTTTCTGAGTCATTGGGAGATCCATATGAACTCTTTGACTGTTTAAATTCACTTGAAAACCTTCTTTCTTTTTATTTTTTTCCTTTGATCGTCACACCCTTCTTTGAGGGACAATGCGACAATTTAGGATCGTTGCACTCTTCCTTGAAGAGACAATGCGACGTCGTCGCTATGTGGTCTTCTGTTACCTGCAACGATTAGGGATCGTCACACTTTGTTAATCCTATAGCCTGCGATGATTGGGATTTTTTTTAGCTTTTGGTGGTTTTCCCTGCCCAGATCTTAGATATGGTTTTGGGGTGAATTTTTGGGTTTGATTATAGTCTGATTATAGTCTTCTTGATAGCATTTGAGCCTACTTTCATCCTTCTTTGATTTTTTTTAGCTTGTGTGCTTTTGAAAGATTTTATCTCTTTATTTGAGTGTCTTTCAGTTATAAAGCATTGTTTTTCTTTAGAATTGTTTAGTGAAAGAACACTTCTTTTTCTAAATAGTTCATTTTAAAAGAAAAATTGTAGTTTGGGTTGTATTTTTTTTTAAAGGGATTTTCTATTGCTTTTAGTTATATTTGAAAACAACAAATTTTAATTTCTTTCTTTGCATTAGATTGGGGGCTTCTTTGCATTTGAAGTAGAGAAATTGCATGGTTTTTGGCATTTTTGGTCAAGAATCGTGTATTGGTGTACAATGTTTTTGGCTCATTTCTTGAAGATCTTGATATTGATGAGTTTAATAAAATTTTGGGACATTGTGCATCTGGGAATGATAAACATTTTATCCTTCTTGTAATATAGATTTCATCTAAGTGAAATATTTGAATTCTCATTTCTTTGCATTTTTTAGAGTCGGTCAAAACATCATTTAGTGAATGCCTTTTTTCTCTTGAGTAAACAACAGCCTTAAAATAAAGTGCTTATAAAAATTGATTAGACATTTTTATATTTTCTGGTAGCAAACCTACATTATCTTAGGGTGTAGGGCTTTGGAATAGGTGTGAAATATAACTTTCCAAAGCTGTAAACAAACATAGTATTTTGTGATAGGGATATTTCAAATCCACTTGCTACATTTTGTCCTGGGAAGCCCTTCTAACACAAGGGTCAATCACGAGGTTGCATTAGGGCCGGAAGAGTTACTCACCCTACTTTGTTGGTCTTAGTGTATATATTGCGCGTATTATTGGGGGTCACTTGAGAAGAAAATCATGTGCGGACCTTCTCTAGGAGATTTCGGGCTTAGATACCCTGCCCTTGTGAGTTGATCATACTGTCGACTGCTTCCCCAGGAATCATTGTTGTAATTGGTAACCTTAGTAGCCTATCTCTTTAGAGAGTTTACACAAGGTGACTGTGGAGGGGCAAGTCTTCATGGTACCTGGAATCGACGTTGGCCAAACTCACTCGGGCTCCTTGGAGGGTATACCCACAATTATGTGTGGGAGCTTGCACCAGGGTGTAAGTCTGTTAAGCAGACCATCAACATAACTTTTCCACCCGTTCTATCTCAGCCCCTTCTTGCATTGTTCCTGTGACGTTGGATTTCATCACCAACTAGTGCGCTCATTATAAGAAGGTTTTGGTTTTCTTGTTTGCTTGCTATATTTCTAGAGTGTATTGTTTGTTTTCCCTAGCAGACTCTAGGTTGGATCTTTATTTCATGGCGTCAGTTCCCGAAACGACCAATGAAGGAACTCATTTTCCAGGGGAACCTTTTGTTTTCCCTTCTTACGGAAATGTTGGTCCTCTTCACTTCACTACTTTGAGCCTTCCAGGTCTCACAATTAGATTACCAGTATGGTTGTTTTCCACTCAGGTAATCTCGAATACAGCTAGTGCTTAGATTGTAATCACTTTCCCCCAAGAGCATCAACCTCATGTTGATCCTTCACCTTCTTCACCAGTAATATCCTCTTCACCTTCTTCACATGCAAGGTCTTCTTCCATTTTGTCTTCTTCGCCTAGTGAAATCTCTAAAGCTAGTAACTCAGTGGATAAGAAGAAGAAGAAAAGGAAGATTAAGAAGAAGAAAAATAAGCAAGGGTATAAACTTCCAACCACTTCTAGACATGTTGGACAACAACTGGTTATTGGTAATTGTGTTGGGAGTGTTGATGATCCCAACACAACCCAAACACGTAATCCCAAGTACCCTTGCAGGCTTTGTAAGGGAAGCCATCTTCTTAAGGATTTCCCTGGTCTATCCAAGGTTATAGAAGCATGGTCTACACACCCCCACCAACCCATGTTGTCAGCCTCTGAACAACATGCTGCTAACCTCCCATCAACTAGTCAAGATACCATTGGGAAGAAGAAAAGTAGAGTCAAGTTCCCATGTAGGTTATGCAGAGGGAGTCATCAAACTCACCTTTGCCCTCATATGGACAAAGCCTTGAAATTACTGGAAGACATGACTGTGTCCCAACCTCAACTTTCGACTACTTACCGTAAGATTTCTCTCAACCCACCTATAGTTGATGGAGTAATTAATCCAGTCCCTTCGTCGGTTAGTCCAATTGATCATGTGGTCAATCTAGCCACATCCTTAGTTGAACCCATTAACCAAGTGGTTAGTCCAAAAGACAAGCTCATGTAAATGTACACAATATTGAAGGAAACAGGCCAAACACATGTATTAATGAGAAAAAAATAAGGTGCTTACAAAGTGTAGATGTAGATGTATCATCCTCACCAAGCTCTCCTTGTCCAACACCTTGATCAAATTATCCACAATCAAAATGACAATACTTTTCACTGATTATTCTCGCAAGACCACTTCTCATCTAATCATAAGTTTGGTATCTCTAAACACCTCCATGCCCCCCTCCTCCATGGAAAGCCCCCATTATATAGGATTTGGAGGCTTAACCACCATGGAGAGGATCTCTCATTAGATCCACTAAAAAAGGGATCTCTAAGATATTTAGGGAGAAAATATTTCTTAAGGATTTTAGGGAGGAAACATCTCTCAAGGATTTTAAGGAGGAAATATTTCAACCATCCATGAGATCCTTCACCTTCCGTTAAAAATAGGAAACCAAATGTGAGGTGGATTCTCACACTTAATTACTTTATTTTTCATGAATATTAATAATAATTCATGTGCACTTGGTATTTTGGCCTTCATGTAATATATCCCTCCTCCACATTGACTAGGGATTGTAACATATGTTATTCCATGGTGTCAAGGTGTACGAGACACTTATATGACACTTACAACACTTAGGGCGAGGTACCTAGGTGTGCAAATTTCATGTGTAACAGGGGGGCATTCTTTCTTCTCCCATGGAACCCCCTCCAAGTAATGAGGCCATCCTTTTTGATTGGGGTGCGCTAATTGGACCCCATCTTCCCTTTAACATTCCTTTCAAGATTACAGTACAATTTTTTGGTCGGGATGTTCCTCAGACGCTGATAGATGAAGGTGCATCCATTAGTATCTTGTCGTCTATTGCTTGGTAATATTTGGGTTGTCCTTAGCCAATGTTGGTTACCCAGAATATGTTAGATTTTAACAGAAGAACTAGTCAACCTTTAGGGACCCTTCCTCAGTTTCCTATAACTTTGGAAGGGAAAACTATCTTTATTGACATCATGGTAGTCCATGACCCCTTGGATTTCTATTTAATCCTTGGGAGAGATTATGTCTATGCCATGAAAGCTATAGTTTCCACTCTTTTTCGTGTGATATATTTCCCTCACGATGGAAGAATTGTGACTATTGATAAACTTTCATTCGTTGGTCCTGAATTGACCTTAGTGACCTACCTAAACGATTATTATATGCAGATGGTATTGCCCCCGCCACAGCTCAATTATGTGGCGTTTTCTCCCATGTCTTTAGTTGCTGATGAAAATGATCCTCTCGCTATACGCTCAGTCTCTTATGACTTAGATCTGGTCGTTGAATTGGTGATATCTTCGATAGGGATTTTTATAGATTGACCTCCTTACCCCTATCGCAACCCTCAACATGTGTTTCTTCCAGATCGCATTTCTTCCATCCAGTGAGGATCTCTTGGAAGTGATGACTGAGTTTTGTCCCTTGACATGGTGTCCTTCTGGAGCATTGTTCTCTTGAAAGCCATGATCAAGAAGAGTGTCTTGAGCATGGTTTTCTAATTTCAATCTCGTTAAAAAATGAAACAGAGGTCACAAGTATAGTTTTTGTGTCACTCTGGAAACATCGTTAAAAAATGAAACAGAGGTCTGGGGATTGAACCTATATTCTAGAGCATAGTTCATGTTCATGTGTCAAGCTCGTTAAAAAATGAAATAGTATTTGAAGCTTCATTTCATCCGCCTATGCTGTCGAACGCAACGAAGCTTGGGGGGCAATGCTTACAACCTCTGTACTTCATGCCGAAGTTAAATCGCTAGCTTCTTAAGCTGGGGGATAAGTACCAACCATCCTTGGATAATGTGTTGGGAAGTCACAAGCATAGTTTTCTCTGGTTCAAGCTTGTGTAAAAATGAAACCACCTACCTCAAGTATAGTTTTGTTTAGTTTTAAGCTTGTGTAGAAAATAAAATCTATCCCAAGCATAGTTTTGTTTTGTTTTAATCTTGTGTAAAAATGAAAACAATCTTGAGCTTAGTATTCATTCTTTCTCATGCTCGTAAATACCTGAGAATGTAACTGAGTATACTTTTATCACTTTTTCAGACTTGTAAAGGTTTTACGAAAAAAGAACCCCCCAGAATTCCCTTTAAGCTCTTTTCAGACTCTCTAAATATGAAAAGGTTGTCGAGCGATCTTGTTGTCTTTCATGCTCATTAAATTGAATTAGAAAGCACGTCTGTTGAGCAGTAGTTTATCTCTTTTTTGGTATCATCAGATTAATTTATGAAAAAAGAACACACTTTAATCAATCATGATTAGAAAAAGTTATGAAGTCCTCTTTAAAGTACTTTTCAGACTCCATAAACATGAAAAGACCACTAAGTTTTCTTTCTTTGGACTCGTAAAACAAACATCAAAATGCCCATATGGGACCAAACCACTCCTTCCTAGGGTTCGTTAAACATACTCTGAGGAACTCATCTGAAGGATGAGCTTACATTTCAAGCATATGTTATCCTCCTCAAGCTTGTGTAAAAATAAAGAGGTACTCGCTAGAAATGGTGGGGGAAAAATTGGGAAAAAAATGTATCTAAACCTGTATTCTATGGAAGAGTCACTTTTGAACATGACTCCCTTTCACTTGCTTTGTGTATAGGTTGGAAAATCCGCTTGTCTCTTGATCATACTCCTTTATAATATTACAAATTGATCTGTGATCCATGTTGTCGAGTCAGTGTTTCCAAGACAGTTATTGTGTCATCAATATATTTAAAGAGAAGTTAAACCTAGAAATCCTTCACTTGCGTCGGCCATTTCTACATTCCTTAAATCTTTTTATTGCGTTGGCCATCCTTGAATCAGTCTTGAATCACTTGTTACTCTGATCTACCTCAAATATTTTTACTTGTTTCATGTCATTGATGTGGGACACATTAAGGCCCTCCTGTGATGAGTCTTTTCCTGTTGAATTCAACTCATTATCCATAAATTAGACTTAGAAACTATTTGGTACCTTGGAACTTGCATGCCTCAATGGCAGGTTTCCTCGCTTTCGACAGTGGGTTTTCATTATTGACCCCTGATTGGAAGATTCCATTGAGTGTTCGACTTCAACTCATTCATTCACATCCGCTAGATTGTACTAGTGTACCTTGGGAGTCATTGACATTGATGGTGATTTCCCTCACACTTGTTAATGGTATTCATTAATGACCCATAATCAAGTGGTTTCTACCATGTTCGACTTTAGTGTATTCGCATGGTTAGATTCATAGTATAGAGTAGTGGAGATGAAGACCTTGAATCTTTTCTGATATATTCAGGTTACATTGAAGTATATTCAGATTGTACTATTGCATAGATCCACAATGTATGTCTCATGGCTATGTTCAAATTCGAGTCTTTAACACATAGATCCACGGTGTACTTTTGGTGGCTATGTTCAGATTTGAGTCATATTGGAATGGATCCACAGTGTATGTTTGGTGGCTATGACCTGTCTTTCTTGACATGGATCTTTTCATGTCGGCATTTATGCTTTGAGTCATTTGTATTATGAATATGGGAATTCCTACCTCAGTGATGATATGTTATTGTACTATATTTCCTTGTTTGTTGGCAGGTTTCCGACTGACGTGTTCCTTGTTCCCAACACATACTCAACAAAGTATTTCAGCTATCACTCTGTTCTAACTTCATACTTTGGGGGGCTCACTGTTACACATTATTTTCATCACCCCTATGACCGTTAATAATGTAAACCTATCCTTTGTATTTAGAAGGATCAACGACATGAATCCCTGAAGAAGAATGAAGACATATTTTCCCAGAAAGATGAAAATAATCTTTTCCTTTGTAAAAGCCTTATAAAGAGGGATCGTCGCACTTTGTTCAATGTTTAGGGTGTGATGATCTAGAATCGTCACAGGCTACACCAAACTGGCCTGCGACGTCATCACACTCTGCTCAGTATTAAGGGTGCGACGATTTTCCATATGAAGGAAAAAGAGAAGCTTCTCGATCCTTCTATAATAGAAGTTTCGAGGGTGATTTGGCCTCCGATCGGTTTGGATCTAAGTGGCATCCCTGATCTCATGGGATCATCCTAACCTCCTCACCCTATCCTTTTCAGCATATAAAAGGAGAGGAGTTCTCATGAGGAAAGTTAGCTTGATTGGGTTTGAGTAATTTTTATAGCTTGGAGTTTTTGGGCCTATGTGGATTTTGAGCTTTGCTTTGTCAAGATAGATTGTGAGTGACTTTCAAATCTACAGTCTCAGAATATGTGGAGAAGAAGTGTGTGGGAAGCAAGGAACTGTTGGAAGGGACTTTACAACATCAAGGCATCGGTTGTATTCTCCTTTTCATATTTCTAATACAACAATACATTTCTTTCCCATAAAATTGTTCTTATTTTATTGTATGACTCCTTGATCACATACATATGTTTTGTTGAGTATACATTGTTTCTTTCACTTCGTTGGCTTGTGTCTTTTTATAGGTTCATCATTCTATAAGCTTTGGAATGGAGCGAGGATGACACTAGCGAGGACAAACGACATTTAAAAGGTATGTCATTTATCTCTTGTTAGTTAGTATGCTTGATGATTAAAACTTAGGGGAAGTTTTACATTCTGTGTTGTTTTGTTCTAGTTTCGGAGTGAAACTAGGGGGATCAGTTTGTGTCTGCACTTACCAATTTGTTCGATAACAAAAATGCTTATGATCCATGAATTTTCCTTGCCTCTACGGGCTTACATATTTATATCACATCCTCCACAGTTACAACAAATTGAAATATTAAATACATGAACAACCTAAACTCTATTCCTAGTTGATTTGTTTTCAACAATAATCAGAATAATAGGAACTGTATGAATTGTATGAAACTGTCTTAGAGAGATTATAGGAACTGCCCTGTCCAATTCATGGATAATTCATTGTCACCACTCAACAATCTCCACCTTAACAAAAATTTACTTGACCCCTTTCCCTAGTTTATTCATCACCTTTTCTACAAGCCAAGAGAAGTGAAACACCACTGCATCTTCTCTAACAATACTAGTTTCATGAACATGTCTGCACAATTTGCTCGAGTATGGAACACTCCACCTCCACCAGTTACATGTCTTACAAAATTATGCCTTATCTCATTTTGATATGTTGGACTGTTAGTCAAATGCACAACAATTTGACTACCACAAAACATTGTATCCCGTACTTGTACAAACTTACCCAATAGATCCTTGCATTCATGCAAGACATAACCCGAGGTAGATATTCTCTTGTGAAAATCTCCTACAAACTTTGAATCAACATAACCATATACTAAATCATTGTAACCATTGTAGGTGATAGTACTCCTACCTCTAAGATACCGAAGCACCCATTCCCAATGCTCTTTACCTAGATTTTCCATGTGTCCACTGACAACACCAGTTGCTGCATGTGAAATATTTAATCCTGACCATTTCATTGCATAGATACTTCCAACTGTATTGTCATACATTATACGAGACAAAACCTTTTATTCCTCATAACCAAGACATAAAATTGAAGAAATATTACAATGGAAAGATAAAAGGGTATTTATTCATTTCACAATGTTCATACTGAACCTCATCGATATCTTCTCCATAAAATTTTGTTGTGATAACCACAACTTACCATTATTCTCATCTTTGTAT